>DWUD01000167.1:0-10860 GCA_018236485.1 Plebejus idas
AATCGTCAATTTCCATCTTGGCGCACTCGGCGTAGAAGGCGGCCATCTTGTTGTGCGCCTTCGCCCGCGTGTAGAAGTGTAGTATATATCGTGTGAGATCGGGTCGGGAGCGCCAGGGTGCTCGTGTCCGCAGATGAAATGCTTTATTCTACTGCCAACTTACATTATAATCGTCAATTTCCATCTTGGCGCACTCGGCGTAGAAGGCGGCCATCTTGTTGTGGGCCTTCGCCCGCGTGTAGAAGTGTAGTATGTGTCGGGTGAGGTCGGGTCGGGAGCGCCAGGGTGCTCGTGTCCGGAGGTAGTCGGCCGCCATTAGCTGCACCGCGCGGTCGCGACTTGCTGCTGCGAACGTCGCGATGCGGTCCACGTCGCTCGACCGCATTAGCCAACGCATCGCGCCCGCCTGGAATGATTAAATTACGTATTTTAATAAGAGCACCAGTTATAAAATAAAAACAGGATATGGTCGGACTGGCGGCTGTTGTAAGTTATTATTTGTTGTATCGTAAGCTATAATAGTGATTACGCTATATCTGCATTAGGTTATGATTTTTAATCCGTAAAATAAACATAATATTTTGCTCGTAACTCTTTTTCGTTAATAGGTCGTAAGTCGTAACTTAAGAACAAATGGCTGGTAGACAACTAGTCGCGAGTAGTCACCGACTGGCTGTCTTCGCGGCGTACATTGGCTCCTAGGTCACAAATCTAAAGCTTAACTACATGAAATACAATGCTGCATGATGACTGGAAGTAGTCGATTTAATTTGAGAATATACTTACCTACCTATACCAAACTACTGTCTAGCGCGGCCTCAGACGTGAAATTTTAACATTTCTCTTGTGACTCCATTATCTTGACGCAAATAGACAGCAATATACCTTATCCCCGATAGCGGCCAGTCGCTTAGCGGCGTGATGGTACAGCCCCCTAGTACCGAGCACGTCGGCCAGGCGGCGTAGTAGCGCGTCGCGGCCGCGCGCCCCCGCCGGCGCCGCCAGCCGCTCCCCCAGCGCCGGCGTCAGCGGAGCCCCGGACTGCTCCACTATGTCTAGCGCTGAGTATATATAGTCACCTTATCCCCGATAGCGGCCAGTCGCTTAGCGGCGTGATGGTACAGCCCCCTAGTACCGAGCACGTCGGCCAGGCGGCGTAGTAGCGCGTCGCGGCCGCGCGCCCCCGCCGGCGCCGCCAGCCGCTCCCCCAGCGCCGGCGTCAGCGGAGCCCCGGACTGCTCCACTATGTCTAACGCCTCCTCATACTAGAATATTAAAAAAAAAACTTGAGATGTGTCAAGGGACACCTGGGTGGAAGGAAGTTCTAGCTTATTATTATTTCTTATGTATATCCGAGGAAACTGATTCCTATGCAGTTGACAGACCTACGTCGTTTGGTCGGCTTATGTCAATTCAATGTTGTTCGTGGTCTGTCGCTTAGGTTTGACATAACGCGACCAAATTACTAAGGTTTGTCCTCTGCCTAGGAATAAACTTCTCTGATAGTACAAAAACCCGTATACACTCAAAAAAATCATCGCTACACCCAACTGTTCAATGCCAGAGAGAGAGAGAGAGAAAGAAACACGCGCTACCGCGTGTCGTGTCAAAAGCGTCGCTACAACTTTTCGTGTAGCCTGTAGTCGACTCTAGCCCCTTTTCGCAACGCGCGATAAGGAACTTCGTTCCAAAATAAAGGAAAATAAGGTAGTATGTATACTTTGCCCGCAGTAGCCAGCAAGGCCGCAGCGTGCGAATGATGGTTGCTCTTCCGTAGATGCGCAGCCAGCGTGGCCGCCAGCTCAGGGTCTACCGCGTCCCCGAGCGTCTCCACCGCGGATATCATGGCCGTTGTGTCGCCGGAGCTCAGAGCGAGTTTGAGCGCCATGTGAGTTTTACCTGCAAGCGATATGTGGTTTATAAACATTGGTAAGAATTAAAACTTTGCTTACTTTTTAGGATTTTGTACCCAAGGAGTTGTTGTTCAAATAAAATGTAATCCCTACTGTTTAAAGTGCAACAAGGCTTTAAATGAACGTTGCGCTACAGGGACGCTGCTGATGGTAAAGGAGAACTGTCAAAAATGGCGTTTTTTCCACTGTACAGTGGCAGCCAATGAGGTTATGTGGTAGCCTTAGTTCCTTTTTCCGCCACGTTCTTTTAAGTTTTATAGCCTTGACGAGCTGTACTAAGCATTACAGCATACAGATTATTAAGAATCTTACATTGCTTTTTGGGTGGAAGATTCAGATACATAAAAAATAACGATAACCCACAATGTCATAGATTTCTCACGTATTTTAGCGTTTGAGATTATTTTGTATAAGAAGAAAAGGAGCCCGTATAAAATTTGAAACTGAGCATGTGTTTTACATTTGATTTTTTTAAGTAGCTAATAATACCTTATTCAAAGATAAACCTACCAGCCATCTGATATAAAGCTATAGCTTGCTCATTCTGTCCGGCGTTTTCCAAGATGGACGCTGCGTATAACGCGTGCTTCGTTGAGGTGGAGCCAGCGCGCCACACGAGATTCCAAGCGCTCGCTTCTGTAGCTACTCGTAGAGCTGATGATATTGCACCACATTTTATATACATCTGAAACATACAGGATTCATATCAAAAAAACCTAAGTTAAGTAATAGTTTACACAGCGCTAACAGACAATATTGTTTACTAAAATAAAATGGGAGTCTTGAGATATTTTTTACCTTTACAGCATTTTCAGTTTCATTGGCATTCATTTCCAAATGCCGTGCCATCTGATATAGCGACGAGGAGTTTTTTCGGCACACATTTTCGGCTTCTTCCATTCTGTCCATGTGACATAACAGTCTGGTCTGTTCTCCATAATCTTCTGCTTTAACGTACGCCTCTAAAGCGCCATCTAAATCTCCGATACTCTCAAGATAGTGGCCCCACCAGGTTATCAGAGCCTTGTCCTTTGAAGTGGCCACATACTGAGCTAAAACGTTAGCTTGGCCTTGAACTATTAGCATCCTCGGCACGTGAGGTACTAGGGTGCCAGCACTTTCGAAGAGTTTAATCGCAGCAGCTGTATCGCCGTTAGCCCATAACGTCTTCGCCTGCTTGTGCTGAGCACTTTTAATCAACAGCACATTCTCTCCATCCTTGTCTCCGTCGATGATTTCATTCAGTCCGTTATCTTTTGCCGATATCAACCGTTGGACCAAGTCTGATCTTTGCGCTTCACGAAACAGCGCTTCGGCTTCCTCAATCATGCCAAGATTGACAGCAAGAATGCCAACTCTACAGGCATTTTCCATCCTGTCGTCGTCTAGAGCTTTGCGGAGCATCATTGCACCCTTAATGTCTCCCATGTTAGTAAGACAGACTGCGCCGACGTCGGGCCGCCTTTTGTGTACGCACACCTTGGCCAAGCTATCCCAAATCACGGAGTTTTTGCTGCCCGTGATGCTCGACCCTATCACTACTGCCTTCTCAAGATTCCCCGTCGTCATATAATACAGGAAATTTAATATCTGCTTCAGTTTACTACTGTCTTTGGACTCTTCGAATTCCTTAAAGACAATCCTCTGTATGTTTTGCTGTGTTAAGATTACCACATACGGTGCATACAAGGTACAGAGAGTGAAATCAGACTGTAAATATTCCGCATTAGCAGGACACCAATTTTTGTATTCAAATAGGCTTCCCTCGTTGCAGAAAAACAAATGAATGGAGTCTAATTCAGCAGATCGCATGTGTACAGCTAGAAGTCTAGGATCGTTGTTATCCCAAAGAATTGCTAGTGGTACACTGTGGTATGGCAGGGATTTGGTGTTGTCCAAAGAAGTGTTGGTTATTTTATCATTGGCAACATCCCACAGATATATTTTAGGATCCGGTGCTAAGCCAGCATTGGCTATACTGAGACAGATATAGTGGCCAGTGGCGTTAACAGATGACCTCATTATTTCGCCAAAATCTTCAATCATTTGATAGCAATTTTTTGAGGGGTAAGGCATTCTTAGGCCTTTCTTTGATATTTCAGCTACTTTAAGTGTGCCATCTACAGTTGCAACTACAATAAATTTATTAGTGTTTGTGATAGCAATGATTTCACCTTCCCCTTCTGTGCTCGGAAGAATTCCCATTTTGTCTCCAGCCAAACTATAGCATTCAATATGAGGCTCGACAACTCCTATCAAAGTACCGCTGTATAAGAAAATCACATCAGTTTTCCAAGAAAAACTCCGAATTAATGTAAATTGTCCATCATTGTCTTTATTGTAGGCCCATACCTGAAACAAAAAAAGAAAAAATGGGTATAATTAAGTCAAACACTTATTTAGTACATAATAATAATGTTACATTTTTAATTACAGTATTTTAAGGAACCTACCTGAACATCTTTACCATCCCCTAATACCACAGTATTATCTTTGAAGACAAAAGCTTTAATAGTTATAGCAGTACTAATGCTTAGCTGTGTTCTCTCCGTGTTTGTTACACTGATATCATGAGCAGATTTTTGCACCATCCACATATTAGGAGAGTAGCCCCAACATACACGCTGTTCTCGGAGTATAAACGCATTTGTTATGCAGTTAACAAATAAGAGTGGATTCATTAATCCTTCGGAACCCCAGCAGACTTCTTTTATTGTTCCCTTAACTGCAGATTGGCTTATAAGCTTCCAGTTATGTCTGTGATCTCGTCGCCACAGATACAAGTTACCTTGAGACGTGCCACAGCAGAGAGTGTCACTCAGGTTACAATAGCTTATGCTGGTGAAAACATCACCGGGTACTGTTTCCTCCCCTTCATTTGGTAGCACATCATTGTCACCTGTATCGCTGTCCCATATCCTTATCATGTTGTCCCCATTAATTACTGCAACTGATACATTACCAACCAGAACTATAGACTGCCCGTTCCTTGCTGACATCCTAACATGAGTGTCTGTCGTCAAGGATCCGTCATGTCCTATCACAAATCTTGATAAACTGAGTGCACCACCAGTTTCCCAGGCTATTAATAAATAATTATTAGCCAAAATTCCTAAGAAAGCCACTGCACCTGGTGCATTAAGTACTTCTGAGCAGGCACCAGTGTGATCAATGTACAAGATGATCCCATTGTCTTGAGTTGCATAGCAGCAATGATTGTCAGGTTGCTGACCATCCTTAACTCTGGCTGTGGTCCTGGGTCTCCATGCTGCTAGTGTGTCTAAAGCGTTTTCGTCACCTGCTACAGCCGCCCGAGCGAGACCTCTTATTGATGATTCAAAGGATGGTTTAGGTGGGCAAAATTTTAAGTAAGTTATTATGTCTCCAAGTTGATGGTGAAAAGATGTAAGCGGTGCCCCTGAGTTTGAACGCCATCCTGAGAGGGATCCTGCGGCATCTGATGCCAGTAATCTACCGCCACCGGAGCTAAAGTTGAGCGTTGTTATTGCTGCATTGTGAGGTGCTTCCAATCTCGCCCACGAGTACTCGAGCCAAATGTAAAGTTCGCCACCGTCCCATCCGACTACGAGTAGCTTTCTGGTGGGATGCCAGGCTAAAGCTGTTACTTGATTAGACAGTAATACAGGCCAGTCACAACCTTCTAAAGCCTGACCCTGAAATTGTAAACAAACTCATTACGACCGGTAATTGAAAAAGTTTGAAACTTTATTAATGCAAATCCTGCTACGTACAAACTAAATCGATTTTAAACTTACATTTTCCTGAAAAATAGTAACAAATCCTCCTTTTTCTTGATTATATGAGCCAACAGCCAAAAGCGGCAGTGATTGATGCCAGCTGGCTACTGTTGATATCACATTTGAATCTACAAAATTTAATTTTGTATCGATGTATAGGGTCATTTTCAATGTATTTACATGTACACTTAGGTTTCTATTTAGTAATTTTTGTAGGTAATATATTTTTGTAACCTGTCTTTTGTTTACATTTTTGGTTACCATAGAAACAAAAAAGCACCGATCATGAGCCAATCACAAATCACCATAGACTATCCTCTTTGCCATAGACATCTTGCATAGCATAGACATACCATACATTTCCACAGATTACGTTATTTTAGGTTATTTTACTGATTACTTACGGTCTCTGTTTGCTTGGCACGTTTATATTCTCTATTATATTATATCTGTATTATCTATGGTTTATATGCTGTATTATCTATGCTTGGCACTTTGCGAGTATAAATCGTGTTTGTAAATTAAAATAATCTACAGTATATTGATAATATTTAATACATTTTATCGTGTTAAATAAATGAAAGAAAATATAAATTCAAAGGACAGCTTTATTAGTGCATGAAGACTTCATACTTTCGTGTACTATCATTCATCGAAGATGTGGTATTTAACTGCTACAAACGATAAAAGGACGATTTATGTTCTTTCTGGGACCAACATAACGATTGGGAGAAGCGTTGATCCTCAGTTTTGTAACTTTGCCCTACCCGACGATCCTTCAATTAGCAGAAAACATGCAACATTGTTTGTCTCGGATTCAGAGTTGTTCGTTCAGGATTTGGGATCCAAATACGGGACATTTATCAATGAAAGTACAGAAAAGTTAGAGCATAACGTTAAGACTAAGTTAAATCAAGATGATACTATTAAGTTTGGTAAAATGAACAGTGTTTGGAAGGCCAACAAAATTGACCTCATCACATGCACATCCACACTCAAAGGAGATCACCTGCAAATTTTAAAGAGCATTTTGAATAACGTCGGGGGACAATTCAAGAGTGACTGGGATGAAACGTGCACTTTTCTTACTATGCCCTCTATTACTTTGACCATCAAAGTTGTTTTGGCGCTAGTACAGGGTGCACATATTGTTAATATTGAGTTTTGGAATACATGCATTAATGCCATAAGAAGTAACACGACTATGCCAGATCCACAAAACTTTGTGCCTCAAATATTAGAGTCAACATTGAACAAAGAAAATGTATCTTTCTTACCATTGAAAGATAGAAAAATTCTGTTTGCTGGCAAACAAATAGTTTTCTTTTCTCGCCGTCAGTTTGAAATGTATAAAATGCCTATACAAAACAGTTGTGGAACACCCCTACTGCTAAGTGAAACTAAAATGACTAAGGCAATGTTGTGTGAAGATGATGTCATTGTGATTCAATACAACCTGACTTCAGCAAGTACCGAAACTCAGTCACAGAAAGATCTAATCAATGAGATTGCCGAGTACCTTAAATCAAAGGGTAAAAGGATGATAGCAGATGCTGAAATTGGTTTAGCAATATTGTATTGCTCCCTGACAAAATATTGTAACCCCAACTTTAGTTACTCAACGGAAGTCATTAAAAATATTCCTGCCACCAACAAACAGACCAATGTCCTAGCTCAAGAAACTCAGGAACAGTCTCAAAATATTAAAAAGGAAAATGTCATCATTGATGAAAGTTTGACACAACAAAATATTGATTCTTCTCTAACAAGTCACAAAAGGAAATTGAGTAATGATTCTGAGAATTCCAGCAGTTCAAGTGCTATAAAGAAGTTTGCATTAGATGACACCAGCTCATCTGTGTCAAATAAAAGGCCAAATGAAGATATTGACGAAGTGGTCCCATCAAAGAAAATGAATTTAAATGATAATGATGATATGTTTAACTTTTTAGCGGCTCCTGAAACAAGCAATGGTAGTGGAGATACAAATAAAATGCTTAACCTGTTTAAGCCTTCAAAGAGGAAACTAGATGATAGAGACAATGAAGACAACCTGTTTGACTTTGTTGAGAATCAGGAAACTTCCGCAGCCAATTCTGCAGTTGAGAAGAAAATTAAAATGGAGAATGGTGTAGATGATAATTCTAACCACACAAGTGTTATTAATGAGAAGGTTGATGTGGAATCTCTGAGAGGAAGCAAGCTCCAAGAGTTAATGCAGCTTAATGAAAATGTACAGAATACTGTCAAAGCAATCAAAAAAGAGGAAACTGAACTTGATGAGAAATTCAAAGATTTTAATTTGGGGTCAACTACGCTTGTTGTCAACAATGGTTTGATAGTCAAGAGGGAGCCATTATCTGTAATAGTCCCTAACACTGGTGCAAGAAACTTTAAAAAGTTCAAGAAGGTATGGCCCGTCAAGATGCAAGTAACAATATTGTCAAATTCATCTAATAATGGTGAATCTGTTGAAGCAACAAATGAAACAACTTCCATGACAGCATAGTATCCTACATTGATGTTTATAACATTTATATAAAAACAAAATGAAACATGTTGATTATAGGAATAAGATTTTTATTCAATAATGTTTAATGAATATAAAACTTTTTCATTTCATGAAGACTGATATTTTATTCTTCATCCTCATCCTTTTCTTCAACCTCTTCATCTTCCATGTTATCTTCTATGTCACTGTAAGAATAAAATAAAAGATTAGAATAGAATAAAACATTTTTTTCAATATTTTTAAAAATACAATAGAAGAAATTCAGTATAATATTATAATATTGTGATTTAAATGAAATGGTTATGATTTTCTCTCTTTCATAATATTTATAGTTATAGTAGGTTATTGCTTTCATGATTTTTTATGAACTTTATAGAACTTTTTATTATTATGTAATGTAATGCAATTTATAGAAAGAAAAATAAATTTTCAATGGCCAAAAACAAATAAAATATCATAATATTATAAAGCTTAGCCTGTTCAGTAACTGCTAATTGCTATGCAATGTATTATTAGCATACGAGTTATACCTGTTATCTTCTTTCTTGTCACTTTTCTTAAGTCTAACTGTACCGTCTGGAGCCACTCTGACCAAGCAACCTGGATTTGTGGACAGCTCATCCATGAAGTCTACATACATCTTGGGCTTCGCAGATTTAATCTTGGGCGCCAAGATGCTGTTGGATGATCCTGTAAGACAAAAATATTGTTATGTAATTTTTTTACCTTTTAAAAATATGCCTTTGACTTTGTCATAGTCAGATTATGATTTTAATTATTTTGTAATGTTTTTTTTAAAGCCATTTGGGTAAGGTAGGCATAAAGTATATTGTAATCTTTGAGAGTGCACAGAGTTGTACCTACTATTTTATTCTATAAAATATTTAAAAACAATACTTACGTAGGGTAACATACAATGGCAGAGAAAGTGATAATGGAAGTTTTATAGATAAAGATCTGACATTTGCTTCACCCCCTGGAAATCTTTCACCCAGTTTCTTCACTAATGCTAGAATGTTCTCTTTGATATCACTCTGTGGCATGCCAGAATGGCCGATAAGCACTGTTGAGGTTTGTCCCTCACTTAGCCTCAGCATCACAGTACGTAAACCAGTATCAATATCTTTTTTTACATCTCCCTTTTCATTTATTTTCACAGGAATCAACATGTTGTGTTTCTTGAAGAATATTTTTCCGAGTAAGTGGGAGACGTGGTTCAGAACTCTGGTATCTACCATTATGAAGTCATGTAGAGTTAATAATCTACGTTTTAATTCATACTGATCATATTCCACCCTCAATTGTCTCATAGGTAACACTGTTTTTACCTGAAAGTTGAAAAAACATTGTACATTTTTATAAATTTATAATAATTGAGCATGTCTTGTGATTTATCCTATATTATAAATAGAATAGAGTAAAAAAATTACATACTGAAGTTACTCCGGCATTTCTTAAAAGTTCTTCCCAGTGATCCACAGATGGCTCATGATCTGATTTCTTGCCCTTTTTTAAATCTGGTGTTATTAAACAGACTTCACCATTAGAAGATACTGTACTATGTGGTAAAACACTGAAAGAAAGTAATTAAATTATTGTACTTATACATAATATTAAGAATATAATATTTCAAAAAAACATAGTATAGAGCACATTTCTACTTACAATTTAATGTTTCCCTTTTTGTCTTGTACTTTGATACTGCGTATTTCCATAAATATTGGAATTTCATCCCCAAATATAACATTTTTGTTGTTATAGTTTTCAATTAATTTTTGTAAGGCGGTTAAGCATGATGACACCAAACTTTCGGTGACGTATTTAGAAGGTAATATATATTTAGTCTTCTTCTTTATCTGGGTTAAATTACCTGCTTCAGCTTTTATTTTAATTTGTGGTTCCTCATCCTTAGTAATAACTTGTTTGGATACTTTTTTCAACTTTTTGTCACTTTTCAAAGGTTCCTTGTTTAGCTTCTTCTTTTTTAACACTTTGGATGATTTATTTATGGATAACATTTTGTACACCACGTGTAAATAAATAAAAATTAATGTTTTAGCGACTGAAGCAAGTTGTACATAACCTAAAACACCAAGTACCAACCATACCAACACTCATCGATAGACAGCGGTTGTCAAATGTCAAAAACACGTTGTCTTTTTTTTTATTTGACAATGCTAGACTTGTGCTAGACTCGCAACGATTGTTTTTTGTGAGCTGCTTTACAATACTTTGGCTGCAGTTGTTTTATTGGAAAATGTGCATAATAATAAATCTAATCTATTAGCAATTACTATTATAGTCATTAATATAGTAGTAGTTTAGATTAACAATTATCTAAGTATTTTCAGTTGATGCTTCATAGCATCAATAGAAAATATTTACCTATAGGTAGATATATTTTGTGAAACTGAAATGAATACCGAAATACTGGACGGACTTATATTGAAATAATCCTGGTGGTTTTTAAGGGGAGGGAAAACTGTATAGGTACTTCCTACTCTTCCTATCTTTTTCTGATTAAATTCGTTGTGGGTCCCAAGACAGCATGCAGTCCCTCGGGCTCCCTGAGATCATAATATCTGCAAAGGGTTTTCGTGGTTGGATACCGTTGTCGATCCTTTTTTTTTTGCGTTGGGGGAATGCTTTTACGCATCCTCGGGGCCTGGGGACGACC
>DWUD01000168.1:0-10857 GCA_018236485.1 Plebejus idas
ATTGACATAAGCCGACCACATGACTTAGGTCCGCCATCTGCATAGGAATCAACTTACCTGATAGTACAAGGTGGGGTTGAATTGGAAAGGACATTTGATTTTTACATCGGCAATCAATTCGGTGGCTTTCGGGGTCATAAAATATTCCCAGGGTAACTTTTTCGGGCAAGCTACAAGCCAAGCTTTTATAGACTTAGATTTAGGTAGTTAATTATACAATCTTGTATTGCACATTATAATCTAGAATTAATTTACTGTTTAGCAAACTTCCCCCCCCCCCGTTTTATATTAAATTTTATGCAATATGCAAAACTCTCTTTGTCTCTCTACTTGTCTTACATTCACTAGAACCAACAAACTCCTATTTTCGTTTTTCATGCAAAATTATATCTGTAGGTAAAGGAAATATATTATACAATAATTGTAAGAGTCCACCATTTAATGTACAACTTAATAGATTCTTCAATTGTAAAAACTCTACTTCTTAATTGCATAATATCTAACGACAAATGTTGCGACGTGTCGTATCGACTAATGTGAGTTAGATTATAACATAATTTTAAAAGCACAGCCAAAAAGTGTTCTCTTATTCAATACATTTTTATAAAGAACTAAACAGACTTTAATCGACTCTTGGTCCGCTATAAAAAGCAAGGCCTAGGCATTCACGCCAGGATAAACAGTAAGCCTGAGTACGGGTCTACAGGAATACATCATACTTAGTTTTGGTAGCATATTATTAAATGAAAATTATTTTAAAAAATTATTTGAAAATTAAGGAGTCTACAAAAAATATTATACTTAGCATCGCAATTTGTCATAATATAATGGTTATTACGTACATTCAATAGAAAAAAATTTAAACTAATAATAATATTACTCTGATATTAATTATGTAACAATACTTTTTATATTATATACCAAACAAATGCCAAAATAAAATTGGGGATTGGAGATAATAATATCTTTAAATTGACGCCAGTAAAGTATCATTCAGAAATCTTTACAAGGCACGTTCTTACACCATGTATCTACAGCATGGCGGTAGTCACGGGCAGCATCGTATTACCTTCTAAGTAATTATAATATCTCATAATTTACAAGAAGCAATATTGTGTGTACACTGTACGCCATGCCCAAGCACTCCGCGAGCCTCCGACACGATTCCGATGCCGGGAAGCGAAGTATTTATGTCGTTGGCTTTAAAAGGTATCTTGTGTTGGTTTTTTCCGGAGAGAAAAACTTTTGTCGTCACTTGTCAGGGACTTATCAGCTGTTTCTGACACGTGACGACTTCTATATCGCGTCGTATCGTGTTCTCGGCAAGTGTGCTGGGAGCAAATGGCATTAAACTATAGATGTCTAGGATACAATATCATTATAGGTACATAATATTCATGTAAATGCGTTATATTTACATTTTACATACACTTTTCGTCAAAGTGTCTACAAAGTATCCCCGAATACGTTCTATTTTAAATATTGCGCTAATTTATTGCATAATCTTTCATTTTTCATTGTAATTCATTTTCAGGCAAACGATACGTAGAATTGAAGGCATGTTCATGGTATATTTTATATGGTGGAACATCGTGATATGAATCGATAGCATTATGAAAACGTGCTCTATAATTATGTTCATATTAAATTTGAGCTTTATCATCTAGTTTTGTACTATACTTAAAATATTTGATTCGCTAGTAATAAATTATACGAAACTTAAATAAACGATACAGCTAAAAGCAATTTAAGAGTAATGAGACATTATCACAATAATTAGAATGAGTGTTTCATGGAAAATTCCAACTACAGCTAGGAGTGACCGATTAAACTATAGTACTTAAATAATGTAATATAAATTTATCGTTTAGCTTAAATTAAATACGAGTGGACTGCTAGTAGTAGGTCTGCGTAGCGGCGTACCAACGAGGACATTTATAGCTTCCTTCGTGAATTTTCATTCGTATCAAAAGTTTTTCACGTTTTGATCCCTCTTTAACCTATCATAAGAATTATAATTTCTTAAAAGAGTCTCAAGTCGATCACATCCACGTTAAATTTTTGAACATATTAAAAACCGGTAACAAAATTCCCGAGTCACATCCGAACGCAACTTCCGAAGCGGCACGCTCTCTCGCTCGATGCTTCAGCTTAAACACTACGACTAGGTACTGAATATAATCACAAATACTTAACAATATGGGTGTTCATCAAAAATATTATCTTAGTTACTGCGTGGCCGTGGGGCGCTCGAACGCAGCGGCGTGTAATAAAATATACAAAATATGTTGCTCTGACTGTCCCGAGTGCGGCCGGCGCGGCGCGGGCGGAGCGGGCGGGGCACGGGCGGAGCGCGGAGGGCGCGGGTGGCATTAAGAGAAGGCCTTGTAGTGGATGAAGAAGAAGATCAGAAAAACGGCGTAGGCAGTGGGGAAGGTGATGCGGGCGATCACGTCGATCGTCTTCGCCACGCGGATCGGGTGCGGTGGCTCCTTCTTGCGTACCTGGACGAAACATGGCTGAAAGGAAATTATTCGCAAATAAATGATGGCAGCGAAAACAAAAGAAACAAATCAATAATATAACTACTATAATATCTATGCTAATATGTACCAAGAGTCAAGACAGTATCTAGAAGAAATACACGTATGAAGTACTCGGATGAGTTTTTGAGATGTGGACGTTGTTTTTGTAGCGCTAAGGTGTAAGTTTTGAATACCAATGTAGCTAATCTCTACCACTCTATAGAGCGGTATTTTTGTACTTCTTCTTTCTACGGTGTACCGAGTCTATTGATGTGTTGTTGTGGCGTAAGAAGCTCGTGGATAGGTGATGTAGAGAGGGCTAGTTACCTCCGAGACGCCCCCGTTGTTGGCAGTGTGCGTGCAGGAGCCGGGCGGACCGGAGCAGGCCGTACACGTCACCAAGTCCGCCGCACCCGTCGACTCCCGTTTTTTATCCCCCTGTACATAACAACACTGTAACACCCTATATTCGAACGAAGAAAATGACAACTCTAAAAGGGAATGGAGATGCTCAATAAACGAAAAATAAACTAAAAACTACTTACAGGCTGTAGCAATCCAAAGAGGCATTAAAATAAGAGAGTATGCGTTAGTTTTCGTGATATCGGATCTGAATGAGGTCGGATGGTTGTCGCAACGTCACTTACTGCACCGCTAGTCTCCGGCTGGGGCGTTTCTGGCTTGGCCCAGTGAAATATTGCCATCGCCTCCTACGTAGACATTATAAGTTTAGCCGAAGCGAGTGAATACCTCGTGATTCGCAGAAGCGTTTATTAGTAACAAGCCTTTATGCTAGTTAAGTCCAATATGATAACGTAGTCTTTGCTGCCAATAGTGTGAAGTTAACAAAATATTACTTAAAACTGAGTGCCTTTTGAAAATATCGTTGTATATTCTCGAGAATATCTTGTAATTTTTTAAATATGTGCTTGAAATATTTAGTAACAGAAAAATAGAATTAGTAAACACAATATTATGTAGTTTTAGGTCACAATTTAAATGCAATTTGGAAATTGTATGTCCGTCCACAGGTGTTTTTGAAAAAACAGTAGATAAAAATAAATTGGAATCTTATAAAATAGCACAATATCTGATTCAAACTATGATGCTTCTTCTAGTGATGAGTTCAAATCTAAAATGTAACCGACGATATTTACATAAATAAGTAGGCACATTTTGATTCACAAATAGTTATAACAGCAACAACCTTTTGTTTAAATTAAACGCTTCTCAGTAATGTTACCTACTTATTCTTAAATTTAAATCACTTTTTGGTATGTTCTACTGAAAAAAACTTATAATTATAATATTTTTGAAACATAAACTTTGATGCTCCTAGGTCTAAGAAGCTAGACACTAGTGTAAACGTGTAACAGACTGATACTAACATGTGATTGTGTGATGTGTGGTCGAAATGGTGACTTGGGCTGTTATATTTTTTAAAAATTATTCCATTCAGTTCACTTTTAACTCCTAGGAAGAAGGTTTGTATGGTATTTACATTGATATATAATAGGTAGATAACATTGAGAGTAGCGAGCGCCCGTATTGCTAAATATCCAGCGTTGGGATTCAGCAATAATGACGCAGGCTACTATATCAATGTAAATTATTCTTACAAAAGGAAGTATGAAGCAAATGGATGAATGTTTTAAAGAATATAACAGCTTATTGGAATGTGCCAATGATAATGGCGAAGGTTCTTACCAAGGGGCTGGCCAGTATAATGCCAATTCTGCTCAGGACTGCGGGCAGTCGCTGTGAACACATTATACACACACATCGTTCACTGTGGAGATGCTACGGGCAGTGACGGATTAAGACTACTCGATGCCCTAAGCAATCCATGCCTGTGGGCCCCAATATTATCTGTCTGTCTTTGAACCTTTAATCTTCTGGTGCCCCCTCAGACGTGATGCCCTAGGCAATTGCTTAATTTGATAAAGGGTTAATCCGTCACTGGTTACGAGTGCGCGTGAACAGTCGACACAGACTATATTGACATGGCCAGATCGCACATCGACTTTACATTTACACGCTCCATCTCTCCCGCCTCGAACATCTTTGCAATGTTTTCTCAAAATGGCCACTCAAAATAGTCTCATGGAATGTAAGTGTAAATTTTTCGCTGTGACGAAGAATTTGGAAGAAAAAAATTACATGCATTTTAATACAAAAATACATGCCGTAGTAAAAATATTCATGCTTAGTTTAGTGAAAAAATTCTAAGAAAACATTGCAAAGAGTTAAAGACAAACGTAAATAATTCACAAGAGGAAAAAGTAGGCAAAATTGTAACTAAAATGTACTTATTTTACTTATTTATTTTGGTTGTGTAATTAAGAATTTTGCGTGATAATTTTTTTGAGAATAATTTAAAACATTTAGGGAAATTAATAGTAAGGTTTTTTTTAATTATATTTACAATTTCATATGCACTAAATTTAAGTTCGTACAAATCGAGGTAAGACAATATAATATTTAGTTTCATCGATTTATCGGTAGAGTTATACATTTTAATAAGAAATTACTTAAACAAAATGTTACCTATGTGCCTGTATGCTTAAGTGCCTTTAAAGATAACAGTAATCTATTAAATTGTATTCGTAGGAATAATAAATTTTTATTCTAAACAAAAAAATATTTTACTTCACTTTGAATTTATCTATGTACATGTAAAGGGCTGTAAACAAAATAAAAACATTGAAAATCAGTGTTAGGTGCGTTAAAGAGTTGAAAATATCACGACATAGAGACACTCATGTCGGAGCGACGTAATAATCACCTGAGTGACCGGGTTCTCCCCGGGCCTGTACACGACGTTGTGGAGCGGGCGCTTGCGGCCGACGTAGTTCACGCACACGAACTCCAGCAGCGAGGCGTAGATGAAACACATACACACGCCGTCCCACACGTTCATCGCCGTCAGGTTTGACACGACAGGCAACGTTGAACGGAACCCGTTCGACGTAGTGAAGAAATTCAGCATCGTAGTTACGCCTGTTCCGAAAGTTTCAATTAGTATCTACTATGAAAAAAGTTAAGCTGAACTATTTTACACCTACTGTGAAAAGCTAAAGCTAGTTCCAGTCATGTGCTCACTCTATAGTGATGGTTTGAAATTGCAAAAATATTGTGTCTGACCAAATCACCTGATTGGAAAAGCTTGCTGATAGGTACGTGAGTAAGAAGCGAGTGTGAAAAATATTAGAATTTAATATACTCTATTAATAAAGTTAATTAACTGTGAAATAATATTACTTGTGTGATTACTAATCAGCATTAGCTCTAAACTGCTTTTGATGCAAAAACATCATAAATAATTATTAATTGAAATAGTTCTAATACTATGAAATTTCGTATAAAATCTACCTAGCTCTAATAAAACCTGTTTAAATAATAAGAAAACAAAATAAAAATAAACCAACCTATCATAACTCTAGCAGGCACTGCATTCCATTCCAGCCAAAAAGTAATAAATGACGATGTCACCAAAATAATTCCAGGAATAAAAACAGTTGTGAAGTAAAATGATCTATCTCGCGTGAAGATGAGGTCCACCCGGAGGCAGCTGTAATTACCTAAAAATATCCAGCATATCTACAACTACACATTAATAAAAACTACATAATATCTGTAGCGAGCTGGCAATCGTAACATCGGAACAGTGCAACTGCTGCCTCAATATCTCTCGATAATAGTTGCTGCCGCAAAAGCGACAGCTGTTGATGAAATGCACGACGTATGTGAGAGACATTATGACAGCAGTTGCACTGTGAGTTCACGTTGCCAGCAAAGCGGAGAGATCCTGCAGGATGGACAGTTAGCGTGTTATGACACAGCTGCAGCCACGTCTACGAAGATAGAAGATGCAAGATGCAAGACCGAGAACATTCCATTCGCCAGTACATTTTTTTACCTATCATGGAACGAGCTGGAACAGCGTTCCATTCCAACCAAAATGTGATGAAGGAGGAGGTCACCAGAATAATTCCAGGAATGAATACAGTGGTAAAGTAGAATGCTCGGTCTCTCGTAAAAATTAAGTCCACCTTTAGACAGCTGTAGTTACCTGTGAAGTTAATATTATTCGTAACATTGCAAATACAACAAACGTAAATTTCCTCATTCAATTACTCAGATGTTTTCGTCTAAAAATTCCAAATAACTCCTTTCAGTGGCCTTGTTAAAATTTTGATTTACAAGATAGGAAACTTAGTAGGTCCGCATGTAAGAGTAACGCGATTCATGTACCAATTTCGCCAATTCGAATTTAACTCTAAACACTCTAGTTTCTAATACGTGCATCCACAACAGTTACGTGCAAAAACCAACAGATGATGGAGAGGTAATGTGTACTCCTTAACTCTAGCACCGTATCGGTCGGACAGCAGTGGTACAGCAGCGCTATTACTCACACATAAGCGGAATGTTAATAATTCTGTAACACCAGAACGTTGTCAGTAATCCGGTGCTGAGTAGTACCTTGCTCCTCAAATCGTCTCTGGCAAAGGTTACATGTCAGTTCGTCGTCTTCGTATTGTGACATACCATCAGCTGCTTGCAAAGACGTGAACAGATTCTTACTTCTACGTTAACAGTTCTCTTTTATAATATGAAATTCTAACTTAAACTACGTACGGTGTTAGATGCAACATCTAGGTAATGAGCATGCTACGGAAAATCTATCTACGTTAGAACATGAATTGCACAACGAAATTTGCTATCATAAGCATAGTAACAAGCTATTTACGTCGCTATATACTGAATAAACTTTACACGTCTATAAATAAGTATGATATATACATTATACATATCCTACAGTTACATTAAAATCAAGACCAAGCTGAAGAGAGTTAATCAGAATTCCTATTACGTCGTTATCCTCCCTTGTGCAAAGAAAAGGATGTGCTTGGAACAAAAGAAAACGAGGTCGGGAGACTAATCTACGGAGTCGTCGGATGGTAGTATAATATGTAATATATATCGTCAGCGATGTCGGAGGAAGCGATGCCGTGGATTCGTCACAAGTGTCATTACCTCTCCAGCTCGCTTTGATCGGGCAGGGTATGGTTTGGTTCTGGATGAGATACGCATTGAGCGTGGTCAACGAAGGTGACTTTCGCAGCGTATCTTCATCGTTTTTCCATACGTACGTTATCGCAGACATTTCATACGAGACTGAAATAGAACGCTATCTCATTAAATATTACTACACTATAGCTATATTGTTAATCAAATATTGATACATCTACAGTTATTTACTCTAAAAAAATGTAGGGAAGTCTACATTTCGTGACTAATAAATAAACAAATTACTCACTACTCTCTAAGGCAAATGAACACAATGGATCGTCAAAAGGAAAGATGTTGAGCCGCCCTTGGCAGGATAGTATAAGATGGCGTCGCATCAAATAGTTGATGGTGCCGTTACGGTAAATACGTAATGCAAAATGCATCGGTATTATTGGGTCCTGAAATTGAACAACGTGATTACTACACTAACAACGATCTAAACTTTTAGGCTAAAAATAACATTTATTTACTAACTATTTTATACAACTTGAGATACATCTAAAGATATATTTCTAGAAGTTTCTGCATTTAAAAGTAACTAGTAATTATACTACTTAGATCTACAGATATTTTACATAGTTATGTAGAATAAGCGTATTCTATAATGTATATTATATACTCACTTTGAAATCGCCATGCATTATGAAGTAGGTATCTGGTAGCCAGATATCTTCATGATGATGAATGGCGTTTAGATATTCGTAATCAGACTGGTTGGAATATCTAAGGCGAGGATCGTACCATTGCTGTTGAAGCAAAAAATCGACCTCATATTTCTGAAAAAGAAAACATTAATTCAACGTTTAATAAGATGAAAATATAGCAGTACCCATACAGTATTAAAATATATGAAAAGTTAAAACAAAAGCATTGTCAAATGAATGACCACTCGCTAAGGGGTGGTCGGGACCTTCGCGAAAAACATCTGGTAGTGTTTCTATTACCTTTTAGGTTACCTCATAATATATACGGTAACATAGAAGGACATTTCTAATCTTAATGTTTTAGATTCATAAAATATTAAGATCTGTAATCTTACGAAAATACATGTATAATTTTTTAAATTTGTAACTTTTACTTGGCAATCTCTTCTTTGAAAAAAGTGAAAAACGAGTACCAATAGCTAAATAAGCTGTTAGTGTAGTACTTACAAGACTAGACTCATCTGGAGACGCTAAACTAAGTAGAAGCACGCTGACATTCACCATGAGGACACCTGGAAAATAATAACAATATTACATTTAGTAAACAAAACTTATAATATAAAAGTGAAGAAATAGAGAAGATGAAAGAATTATTTTAATTAAAAAATATGATATTAATTATTCGCGTTAAATAATTCTTTTATTAAAACATCAACATAAAATTAGAAAGTACTATAAATTAAAATGCGTCAAATGCGGACGTTTATTAAACATGCTCACTGCTCAGCATTAAGAAAAAAAGAGTGCATGTGTTTGTATAAACAATATGAATTTGGAAACTGTAATACACTTAATAATTTTAATTTTATCATGTTGTCCAACTTATACTGTCTCTATATTTATGTTTAAGATTAGAGTCGTAATGATAAAATTAAATTTCATTGTGTTTGATGTTTGTGAAAAGAGACATCTAATAGAAAAGCGGACAAATAAACTATAAAACGGCGTTCATCGTTAATTTTTCTAACATCGACATCAGCAAATCAGGAGGGCGTGTCGGAGGGCATGATAGTGGGTTCTTAATCTAAGCATCAAAAACACGCTAACAAATAGACCAAATAATTAGAAACGTGAGGAAGTTGGTGGGTCGCAAGCGGCGGTGTCCTATACCACATCGTGCAGACGTTGTCTATGGTCTAGAAGGGTTCTCTTTTCAAAAACATGAAACACAACGCACCACGGTTGTGCGAGCTTGGTCGCAGGGAGGACAGCCCGACTCTATTTTGCTTATGCGTATCGTTCGGTGATGTTAGGCCACAACAAAATTCTGGATCTGTAATTTTAATCGTATCACAGATAACTACACTCATTTCGAAACTAAAAGCTACAGAATAAATATATTTACCGTCAACTGGTGGAAGCAGTCTTTTGTCATAGCGGGAGTTTTTCAACAGGTTGTCCAATATCTCCTTGTCCGACTTTCCCGCAGCGAATCTGTAATAAAAAGAGAAAAAAAAAAACTTAAAGTACCACATTTTATGGAATCGCATTTAAATTTTGTATCGAAATCGCTGATTAAATGTACATATTATCATAGGCAGGTGACGGACCTAAGCTACGTCGTTTGCGAAATATGATAATATCAATTATGTCGGCGGGGCTTAACATAACCGGACCAAATTACCTAGTCGCACCATCAGCCTATGAATCAATTTCTCTTATAGCATTTTGCTGCATTAACTAAGTACCTACTTTCAGTAGGTACTTAATGCAGAAGCATACTGTTTTCAATTCATTTTAAAAGAGGAAAGCAGCATCAATGTTTGCCTTAAAAGCTAGGTGAAATGAGTAGTAGAGTGCTCGAATGAATTTGATTTCGGAATCGATTTGAGTAAAAAGTATCATTGGCTTTCACATTAAACTTACAATGTATATTTGTTACTTCATTTAATTAGGTAAATAATTAATTTCAATTAATTTCTAAAGCAGCATCAATGCTCGTCTTACAAGCTGGAATGAGTAGTAGAGTTAACGGTCGACCGGTTTCGACGGGCGCGGTGTTACACACGGTTCGGCGCTCCCACCGCTCACTGTTTCTCCCGTTGGTTCACATATTATGGAAATACCGTATCATCCGAACCGTGAAAAATTGTGGAAAATTTTAATTAATATGTACATGTGATGAAATTTCCGTTTCTGTTTACAGTTGTAGGGTAGTAGCTAAATAATGTAGTAGGAGCTGGCTCAAAATCATGTGAATATTTTAAATTTACATTGTTGTTTCATCGTCATATAAACGTATTCATATTTTATAATGTCAGTCTTAATTATTACGCAATTCTACCCATTTCACTTTGTGTCTCATTTATTTAGAACAAAGGTTAACAGTCATAATTAAAGGCGATTTGATCACTGTTAGGGTATTTGTACTAATATGTATTCTGTAGTTAGGGTCAATTCAGACCGTATAGGTGGGTACAGACTGGTGAAACGTAACATGCAATGTAATGGCCTGCCTTTCACTATTAGCTGCAGCGTAAAGCACGTTGCTCGGGTACACGATTCATGGAATCATTGTATCACGATTGGAGGATAGCGGGATGTGTAGGCGG
>DWUD01000169.1:0-10813 GCA_018236485.1 Plebejus idas
ACTTATCTATTGTTATCGCGGCCGTATGTGATCGCTTGGGGCTTGATGAAATAAAGAGAGAGTAACCAAGAGTTTGTGGATCAACCCAAGTGGTACCTCAGAATTATAGTTCTTTACTTTTAGGGTATGGAATCACATGCATGCCCTAAAAGTATTTAAAATGAAATACCTAAACCAGAAGTAGTTAAACTTAAACGCAACTCATCAGTCATCACTATCGTTAAACTCCTTAGATTTTTTTCTAATTACTTAGTGTTAGCATAGCAACTGCTACAAAATATTTAGTTAAAAGCATAATAGTTGAATATGTAATTGATTAGTCTTGTATATCTTGATGTAAGATAAAACGAATATTTTGTGAGAAATATTCACCGTTATCATCGTGAATTTGCACTTTTCAACGAAATGTGTTGAAACTTGATGGGCGACACAGTGGTTTGGACTTCGGTATCGGTTGTAATATCAAATATGTAATCTGTGGTATCGGTAACAATATTATTGTTATGTTGCATCAGGCGACATTGTATTCAAAATATTGAGGATTTTGGGAGAGTTGGACTGGAAAATTATTACACCTACGTAGAATGGACGAAAAACTTCCGAACATTTCAATGTTTTATTACATGATGGCTATTAATAATACTTCTTATATAATATTTTTAGGTATTGGACAACATTTAAATCTATTAGACTTTGCAAAGCAAACCGTAAGCGAGCGCGTGACGGCCACGTAACTCCTGCCATCGTGGCGACATCGAGTACACTAACAAATATTATGCAATAAATGGCTATTGGCTAAACATTGTTTATTATGATTTATTGCAGATAATTCTTATCATTAATTGGGATTTTGATACAACTAATGCAGCGGATGATACTAATTTGCTAAATGTTTAAACATAAGCTCATCTCGAGTTTTAAAAATATCATCCATATTATAACTTTGGAGTTATGAAGATGCTATTGGCTGGAGATTACGTGTTAAATTTAATACAAGTGGACGCTGATACATGAAATAAATAAGAAAGTTTATTGTTATTTGGCTTTAAGAAACCAACAAGTCGATCAATTAGTAATTACATGGTAATCAGATTGATTCCAATGAAGTGTGTACAGTATAAGCTATGCCTCCGAGAAATGAGTGTTCTACTGAACTACGAAGGCCTAATAGATTTCTGCTGATAGCCTCGGTCAAGGGCGGGCAGAGCTCGCGACCTTCAACCGATCAATACAATACCTTACTCATCAACTGAGCAAACCTTGAGGGTTTCCTAACCCTTCGAGCAGGTGTACACAATAACATTCAGTTCAAGCATTGACATTATAATAATATTATGAACTGAGAGAATCTCAACAAATACCTAACAAGACCTAGTGAGACAAAATGTAACTTGTAAGTAATTGCGTTGAAACGAATGTTACGACTTACGACATTGCATCTCCATCATCGATTTCCCAAAATAAGAGAATGGTCAGAAATGACTTGATAAAAAAGCAGCTGATGTTTAAGAAATTGCTACCAAAAATATTTCAATAATAATGAGCATAAAATCGTACCTAAAATAAGGTCTGATGAATGGTACAAAACGAAGGGAATGAGGTCTAATATTCAAATAACACATGTGTGCTGACTGCTGACACGACAATGTCATGAACACGAGACAACGCCATGCGCATGGGGCCAACGGACGAGCATTCAACTTGCATGTGACTGATAATGTTGCATTAATTGCGCAACAGACAAACAACATCAAATGTTATTAATCTGTCAATAGGATGAGTCCGACTGAGTCCGATAAGCTCGAACTTGAGGAAATTGTACATGTGGCTACAGCCACGTGTCATATTGTGATCATGTCGCAACATGTGGTAATAGACCACAATAATATTTATTATGTAGAACCTAATAATGTTATGTATTCTGTGGTAGAACTAAATAGAGCAGTCAGTAATATCACTTTTTTTTTTAATTATTATGTTTGTATTACAGTTTAACTGCGTAGTAATTAGTAAAGGGTTCTTACGGGCTGCTTTAATATGAAATTGGTCCATTGTTTGTGCACACCTAATGTAATAATATAATGTGAGTTGTGACAATATAATGAGGTGGTTCATTCTACGGATGATAAAGACAAAATATGTAACCAAGTAGTTAAATGTTATATCTTATCAGCAGCACGCTTCTAGCGTGATTGTGGATGATAAGCAGATACCAGCTGGCATGACCGCTATGATTAATTACGATTTGTATAATAAAATCTACGGAGAATCTCGACCGAAATTAATTTTATCTGGGCTGGTAAAGAAAATGTTCAAAAACGTATAATACCTATTGTAATTACAAGTTACAACTGAATTGCTGATAATAAGGAAAAGTAAGGATCTGGGTTAAATAATGTCACCTAACAGTTATCACAATACTGAGAATTAATAAAATTTTAACTGCACTGTTGACAATTTGCTAGATTAAAAATATAATAATATACTTCCTAGTATTGGAGACAATTATAAAAGTAGGACATTTAAAATGGAAATTCTGGGAGCGGGTCACAACAGAATTGCGCTCTCAGTATTTCGTAATGGCCTATTGAAACCCAGAAAAAATGGGCAAAAAAATCATAATAACCACCCAGGCATCTGTAAAAGATACAAAGAACAAGTTTTTGGTTATGTAAAGAGTAGAAGAACCACTAATCAGCTTAAAGACCTTAGCTGCTTGAGTTGCAAAAAGCCCATAGTTACAAGATCAGGATGCAATCGTCAACTATGTATCCGCTAAATAACCCACTTGAGCAAAATTAAATTTCCAATAACAAAACCAAACGACTCGGGAATTCCGAAGCGAGCGGATAAAACGCACTCACACAAACATAGCATGCGGTTTATAACCTTCAACCGCGCTTCTGTGTACATTCCCCTGCGTCGCCTTTGTTTGTATGAGCTCAGGGGGGAGGGGAAGGCCCTGATAGAATGGATACTTACCGAACACGTTACGACCTGTAGCACGCTGCTTTATTCAATGGTGAAATGCACACAGACACAGATATAGACTACAATATAGCTCCACACACCGGAGAATTTCGAGGAAACTCTTCCGAAACTCGGCGCCACACACACAAGCACACACCACGCGAAACCCGCGCATGCGTCACGCTGTTAATAAAAGTCAGCGGCATGCCGTGCCCCCCACAATCTACAACTGAACTCGCAACGCAACTGACGCTCGATATGTTAGCGCTCAAAGTTAACTTGTGAAATTATTGTGACATAACTTCAGGATAGAATAAAGTGCTGATAACAGAATTGGAGTGATTTGTTGAAGTGAATAAAGTAAAGCCGAACATTCCAAACCAGTGGAATAAAGTTATAAAAATTAGTGAAAATCTGAAAAGTGTGAATCTGAAATCCAAAATGTACGAGGATTCTGTGGTACCTGCAAAAATGGAGACTTTCAGCGGAGTCACTGCTAAAAGGTAAAATATTTGAAACCTGGCTACTACGAATAACAAACTTTTACCCAAGACTTAATAATATTTTTTGTGAAATTCAACCTACTTTCTAAATACTTCTACGGAAGCCCTTCGAACATGGTTGGGTTAATGTTAAGATTATAAAAACGAAACCGGCAAAAGCTAACCAGCCAACAAAAGTTAAAAATAGGGCCTAGATTTTTTTTATACTTACTGCATTTTTTATACCTATTGTATCTCGTTTCCCACGATCGAGGGAATATTTACAATTTAGAAGTCCTTTTTAGACCATCTATACAATAAAAAATTAGAAGCTAACAATCATGAATTTCTTTCTTTCCAGCCCAGTGAGCCAGTGCATCAGGTCGATGCTCAGGCGAGCAGCGGTGGAGAAGAGACTAACCATCGGCCTTCTTCCCGCCATCCAGCATTTGTCCAAGAACTGCGAGGGGGCCTTGTTCTGTGTGACCACGGAGGCGACACCCGGGGACAGTGCTACTCACATGCAGGAGGTGCTGCTGCAGGCCTTCTGCGTTGAAAACGACATTTACGTCATCAAGGTAAGGATCTTTACTATTACAATCTATTTCAATTGTTTTAAGAACACTTGGTTCATTAGAAATATATTTCGCGATATCAAAATTCTAAAACACTTAGGAATCTATAAATTGTTCTTCTTTAATATATTTTTAAATTTTACATTTACTTCGTTTTTTGCATTTTGTATTTACTTCGTTATTTACGTTAAAAATGTAGTAGACAAGGCATAAATTATTGTAAACATAAAATCATTTCTATTTATCTTGGTTCCAGGTTGATTCAGAGGCGAAGCTGAAGAAAATTCTCGGGTTTTGCAAAACACCTTTAGACTTCAGCTGCATATTGGTGCACTATCCGTACGCAGACCCCTTTACTGACAGTCAAGAAATTGACTTCTCACTGCTATCAGAATCGGAGAGGGATTTGATTGACTACTGCGAGTCAAAGTGGGGCACTGCTCAAATGCCGGTCGTCAAGCTGCCGGACAAGTGAAGACTTACAGAAAAAAATATTGGAAAAGGATTATTTCTGACCGCAACTTATGTTGGTTTCAGTTAAGCGCCATCTAGTGTTGAATATAGATAGCTTGAATTATCTTCGGTCCTTCGAGACCTTGTTTTGTATAGCGAGTAATTTAAGAGCTGTAAAACACTAGAAAACGGTAGAGGAAGTTTCTTTGTATTTACTGGAAATAAATATATTGATGATCGCCATGATGGCCTGTTACTTGTATTGTGTAATTTATAATGTTGACTGCAATTACCATGACGTGTTAAGAGAAATTTTATAAGAACTTTTATAGTTTTGTAAATTGGATACGTAATTAAGAATCATTAATAAAATCTATGTAATAGTTTTAATTTGTTTTATTGCTGCATTACCTTTTACTTTTACTTAGGATTCATAATATTTCTGATTTGAATGTTTCGATATACTTCTTAGATGAACTAACTGACCCTGGCATTTACACTGTTTTGGCAATTTTGGCATAATATATTATGTACATTATTTCTAGTATCAATACAAAAATCCACTTTGGGTCGCTGAGCCATCGTAGTTTTCTCAGGTCTAACGAATGTGGCCTAAAGATTGACCTATCAGAGAAGTTGATTCCTTGGCAGATGGCGGACCTACATAATTTGGTCGCGATATAAAATCCATCCGACAGATCACAATATCGAATTGACATAACCCGACCAATTGATGTAAGACCGTCAACTGCCTATGAATCATTTCTTCGATGGTATACAAATTTTCATTCTGAAAATATAATATTTGATCGAAGGGTTGAGCCGTTTTAGAGGAGTTCGCGCACAAACGACAAACATGGTGAATTGGTGACACGAATATTATAATATTATAAGTATGTAGGTACTTATAGTAAATTTACATACAGATATTAGATCCTGCTAATTTAGAGAAATATCCTAAGCTATTAAGTATTTTATTTTGATCAGAAATGAATAATAAAATATGAAACAGCTTATTACGTAGCACTTAGTAGACGCATCGTCGTAACAACGACCTCGGTGTCAGTGATTGATGTCTTATTGATATCTAAACTCAAGATCTAATTATATCACAGACGACGTCATGACGTCACTGCACGTAATGAGATTGCCACAGAGGTATTGGCCGGATTAGCCCAACGTACCACGCCCACGGCTGGAAGTTTTGGAGGAGGATTTGGGACAATTTCCCAAGATGTGTGTCGCTGTCGCCCTAGCCCCCAAATGGAAAAGTTCTGCTTTTGTGTGGGTTATATTAATTCAAATGTTTAAGGGTGAAATAGAACATCTAAGAATTTCAATGAATGAGTATTGATATTGAGTACATATTATCTTAATTAGAATAGTAATGATAAATGAACATAATATAAATGAGCATATAAATATTAATATAAGTACTTAGGATATTTGTGAAAAAAATGGAAAGATTTATGGGATTTTTACTATAGTTATTTCCTTCAATTTCATGAGTTATGACTTATGATCCACACTTATATAAGTAATTAAATAAATAAGATATTAACCAAAGTTTGCTTTAATTAATAAAAATCATTCCTTAAATTAAAACCATTAATTATAGTTTTCAAACCTCTTCCAATATTTGATGACGAAGTCGACTCCTCTTTCTCCGATCATGATAGTGGCTACCTGGGTGTTACCACGCGACACGACGGGCATTATGGAGGCGTCTATGACCCTGAGACCGCGGACCCCGTACACTCTGAGCTTATTGTCGACCACCGCCTTGGGGTCAGATCTTGAACCCATCTTACAGGAACCTCCGTAGTGGTACACCGCTCTGGTGTACTGGGTCGCTAGGCAGTAGAAATACTCATCTGTGCCCCAGTCAAAAGCTCTACAAGCCGGCAGGGGCTCCTTAACGAAATATGCTCCACTGGACTTAAAGACTCTGGTATTTTCGATGGAAAGTAAAATCCTAACACCTCTCAGCATCGGGACAAAGTCTCGAGGATCGCCCAAATAGTTCGGGATCACCACTGGCGGTCCGTAAGGATTGGAGGCATTTAGGAAGACATATCCTCTACTTTTAGGCACTAAATTGATCGTCCTCGTGTGTATACCGTCGTAATAGGAGGTCGGGAATATCTCCACGCCTCCGTAAGCTATGGGCTCGCGTATGTATTCCCTCCAGAAGTTAAGCTGGCCCATTTGGTACTCCAAATCTGGTGCTACGAGATTAGGGTTGGACCTGAGAAATGCGATCGTATTGATCGGCCCGCTGCCTGACAGAGGACCACTTTTAATTTTCATCTGCTTATATTCAAACATTTCTTCCAGCATTTCTTCCTCTGTGACTAAAGTACTCAGGTTTTTTGGCAAAGCTATAACAACGCCGTTAAACGAAACGTGATCCTGTAAATTTTCGCCCACTGCGAGATTGCTCACGACAGGTATGCCAAGACTGCTCAAATGTGCTCGTCGACCAATACCGGACAACATCAGTAATTTAGGGGACATCACAGCGCCAGCACTGACGATGACCTCCTTCTTAGCGAACACAGTGAATACTTGACCGTTGCGCTTGTATTGCACGCCATACGCTCTCTTATGTCTATTGATGAGGATATTAAACACCTCAGAGTATGTTTTTATAATCAGGTTCCTTCGTTGGTGTCGTATCGGATGGATGAACGAAGAATAAGTTGATACTCTCTCACCGTTTTTCTGTGTATTTTGGGCCTGCATTATTCCCTCTTGTCTAGGTCCGTTGTAGTCTGTCAGGGGGAGACCTATCTCGTTCAGAGCTTCGGTCGCGAAGATCGACGGTAAGTCTATAAACGGATACCTTGCGACCGGGACCTCTCCGTCTACTCCATGGTAAACCCGATTGAGACCTTCTATATTCATATTTCTTTCGGACTTCTTGAAAAATGGCAACACCTGCAATACGGATGGAATATTGTAAATACATATTGTAACTTGTATGTAGTAAGCATAGACTTACATTAATTATGATAAGCAATAATACATTTTTGTAAGCTGTTTGATCACGTATATAATCACCAGCCAATTTGTCATCTTTATCGTTCTGTGCATAATTTAACTTAACTTTAACTTTTTATGGTTGATATAAGTAGGTATTATAACTGACTAAAATATTGTAAAAGCTCGAACTACGGAAAATAGTTAAGATTTTGTTTACTTAGTAAATAGTGATTAGTCGTTTAGTTCATATAAGTAAGTACAAAGAATAATTTGTAATTTTGGGTTCAGAAATACTTAAGTAAACATTTTGTTCAACTTCTTTTGAACTGTTTGATTTGGTTTAAAACCGACACAAAATTATTGAGTTTGGTCTGCTACAAGCAGATCGATGCGACGTTGCCAGCTCGCTCTGTGATAACCGCCGCGCCGCGCCGTTGTGCATGTTTCTTGCCCGCTAACAATTGACAGAGTTACTCTTCCTTATGCAGGGTTTACACGGGTGACTATAGCCGCACGATTTACGCCGCACGGGCAAAAATCGACTGTCTAAATGGTAATTCGGCATGCGGCGTATTGACATTTAGACAGCTGTTGATTCTCGCCGTGCGGCGTAAATCGTGCGGCTATAGTCACCCGTGTAAACACCGCATGAGTTTTTATAGGCGAAAAGGAAACAAATTCAAAACGTTTGAAGTATGGGAGTTACGTTTCCTTAGTTTTATTATTCGTAGTATTTGGCATTATATTTAGGGTGGGTTCCACCAGAGGCAAAGAAAATATACACTCAGAGGCGTAGTTTAAAGTCAAGGTTATCGTCAAATATGGCGTCCATTTGACGACAACCTTAACTTTAACCACAGAATATATAATAGTACCTATCGGTACTTTAACTCCGCTTCTGGTGCAATCCACCCTCAGTATTTACACAGCGTTTGATTTCTTCTGTCATATAATATTTATATGACGTTTCCAATGATATGCCAGACATTTAGAAGTAGACTTTTTATTTCCTCGTATTCGCGTCTTGCGGTATAAATTTTAACTCTAATAATTAAAATAGTTTTTAATTTTTACTTAGGTACATTTTTAAAAAAATTATTACTACATGTTTTACAGATTCATTACAGAGAAATAGTTATCATATTTTTTTAAATAGTTATTGCTACATTTTTACAGATTTTAACTATCTGTCAAAATATGCTTGAAATTATGACGAAGACGCGCTGTGGCCTGTGGACATGATATTAGGTAAGGTATAATAAAATAAACAATGCAGTACATTTAAGAAGCAGGTAAGTATTAATGTTTTCAGTTTTAAAAATTTAAAAATGAAGAAAATATGATAAGCTTACTATCACAATTACAATATACTTAATCGACTTACAATAGATGTCTCGAGTCTCTACTATTTTTTTTACATCTAAGCGAAGAGACCTTAAAAGTCATCGAGGGGATCTGTTGCGTCCGATATCGATTCTATAATATTATCACTTTCAGAATCACTGTCACTAGTAATATCGTCTTTAAATCGGGGGTTTGACGGATTCTCACTTTTATGCGCATGAGGCGAATTACAAAGGTTTATATTAGCCCTGATGCTCAGCAACTTAAGTATTTTCGGTTCCTTTAAGCGGTTTCTGATTTTTGAGTGAGTGTGTGAAATAAGACACAAATTTCTATCCGCAACTGCAGAAGACGGCGGTACACTTAATAATTTTGCTGCTACTGTACCAATACTTTGTTTGGATGCAAACGTTTGCCACCACAATCTCGGTTCCAGTTGTTTGGCCGGAGCCCAAATAGCCTTCGATGAGTCAAAAAAATTAGATTTTGTATAAAACTCCGCCATATTTGTCAAAGTGTTTGCTATATCAATGCCGTTTGCAGCACAATACTCCTGTATGAATTGTGTTGCCTGAGAGACTTCTTCATCACTCAACATATTGCAACCGCAGTATCGCGGATCTAATAGACGAGCAGCGAGATGTATCGGTTGAAGACACATTTTTTCATGTTGCATTATACAAACAAGGACATTTTCTTTTTCTGCAGTGTCTAAGAATACAGACCCTTTCAATTTAAGAGACGTATCTTGTCGTAAGTTTTGGAATATATCAATGGCATCAGAAAGTGATGAATTATCGTTCTCTGATAATAGGAGACCCGTTGCAAGCGGATGTAGTATACTTATAATTTCATCAACCTTTAACCAAATTTCTGTGTCCAAAATTATATTATTAATTTCTTTCGGAACGACTATATTTTTGGATATTGCTAGCTGCTCTAATACTTTTCTATTTTGTTTATAAGAGTTTAGAGTAATATTTACTCCACTCCACCTTGTCTTAGAGAATAATTTCAAGTTACACACGGAGGCACCAATTTTTTCAGTTTGGTATTTTTTTAACTGTGCTAGGGCATCATGTTTCTGTTTTATAAATTTTATCACCTCAAGGATTTTCTCTAACGTATCATTGAAAACTTCAATTTTCAAAAAAATGTCTTCGTAAATTAAGTTGAGTGCGTGACTTAAACACCCAATGCCAGAAATATGAGGAAATTTTGTTTTGACAATTTCCCAAGCAGCTTTCATATGTGCAGAATTGTCGGTAATAATTACTACAAATTTAGCAGGGCCAATTTCGTTGATAATCTTTATTATTTCCTTGCTAATAAATTTACCGGCTGTTGCTGATACCTCTGAATATACTGCGTGGTAGAATATGGGATTCGGTGTGGTGATAATAAAGTTGATTACGTCCTTGCCGATTGCATTAGTCCACCCGTCAACAATTAGGGCAAGGGCCAACGATCTAGTCAACTTGGCATTAATTGCATCTTTAGTTCTCTTGTATTCTTCATCAAGAAGTGTATGACTCAAATCGTACCCTGAAGGAACTGTATAAGTTGGGTCTAAGAGATAAAACAATCGTTTCCAATGTTCAGAGTCAAGAAGAGACAGCGGCATTCCAGATGCATATACAGCCCTCGCTAGTGTACAGTTAATATCATTGTGATTTAATGTTTGAGTGACAATTGTCTTATGGGAAGCATCAGAATTTACTTGGGAAGACGATGACTGAGGCATCTCGTGTGACAGTGCCTCATCTTTGGCTGTCATTAGTGGTCCAGATATATTAATATACTCTTCTAGTGCAGCTTTTGAGTCATCTTCACTTTCAGTTTTTATTGTGCGTGCTCTTTTAACAAAATCATAAGAATTAAATGAAAAAGACGACGATGGTAGTAAGGTTATTTCTGACGGTTCCTCTTCCATGGCCTCCACTGACACTTCCGACGCCGAAGATGTGAATGTAGATAGAATTGTTTTTGAAGATGACTGTAGTT
>DWUD01000170.1:0-10811 GCA_018236485.1 Plebejus idas
ATAGAATTTTTATGGTACAGTCGTGGAGATGAATATATTATCTTTCATTTGAAACCAAAATATCCTCGCAGTTTGACTCCTAATTCTTTAAAATGGTACTGGAAAATCGCTTATATTTGTAATAGCGTCCTTAATGCACAATTTTCATAAAATATATTTTGACCCCTTACTCATCAAGATTTACGCAACGTATAGCTATATCAAGGATCTTTGTTTTGTCTATCATGTGACTTTTTCAATGTATCGACGAAGACAGGCAGACCTTGATTAATACGCTGTTTAAATATTATATACTTTAAAGGCTTAAAAGATTTAGTAAATGTCACCGGTTAGTTTCAACAGCTTTAACACCGTGCCGACGCGACTTTATATTTTTAAAAAACTGCATAAAATTAATTTTGTCCAAATAAGGATGGAGTTTACTGTAAATATTTCGGAAATAATTATTTTTTTCTTTGTTATCTTCATTACAATTTGAATAATACTTTTTTACTTCTACCAAATTCTTTTTTGTAGAAAGAATGTAATCATCTGGACATTTGTAGAAGAAAACTATTTTATTTGCTTTGAATAAACTTTTATTTATTTTTGGCAATTTTATTATTTTTGCATGTGGCGGGTGGAAATTTTTGGCGGCACTTGTATCTGTAAAAATATACTTCATTCTGTACCTCTTTTCTAATTCTTGTTGAATATTTTCATATCGCGATTTTACTAAACCTTGTTCAGATTTACATTTTTTTTCACAGCATGTAGAAAAATTGAACGTGGAGAAACATCTTTTTAAATTGACTGTTTTTTCTGTATCGCCTTGGCCTTCTATACTTTTACTATCAATAGTTTTTAAATCTTTCAATCTTTTTATATTACTTTTCTCTTTTGAAACAATCACATTTGGGTCCGAGCGAATTTTCTTTTGATATTTATTTAGACTTTCGATTGTAAACTTTTTACTTTTATAGAAATCTAAATCAAAACTTAAATACGATCTCATTTTATATTGATTTAAAATTTTTGATGTATTACGACGAAATTTAAGTAGCCGCTTAGGTCGTAAGTTATTTTTAATATTGTGTCTTGTAGATACCTCAATATTCATCTGTTTTTCCAAACGAGCAAAATGTTGGCTACCACGATTATTGTCTATAATATTATAAATAGGATTAACTGTAGGTATAATATTTGAAACGAGAGCACAATTAGTCGTGTATTCCAAATTTCGAATTGCGGTCTTTGCAGACGAATTAAAAAACTTTTTTGTACAAAAGCATCTCCGCAATTTACTTCTTGCAAACGTGCTTTGACTTCTCCTCTTAACGTGCTGTGATTGTGATGCTTGCTCATGAAGCCTTCTATGTACTTTTTTATGACTATATTCATCATCATCGACTGGCACTTCTCGCAAACCATCCACTTCTTTTTTGCCAAATTCTATGTGGAAACCGAAGTTGGAACCGATACGCATGTATTTTCTACTTTTGTGATCTGGAACAGACTTCTTTTTGAATCTCATACCATCAGTTGCATCTTCTCTGTAGTGATGGTCGGTTTGAATTCTTTTGGATTTACATTCACAGTATGTTGTTGCATTTGTGGCGAAATCCCGCACATTCGAGACCGTGATCGCACTGCAATCCTTGTAAATCCTTGTTTGTATCCTCTCGTAGCACTTGTATGGATCGCACTGTCCAGGTATACACTTGTTCGGTTCGCACTCGTAAGGAAGCAGACCTTTGTTTTTCGAGAAGTACTTCCGTCGCGTTTGACTCAATTGTGAAGCTGTTTGCTTTTTACTGCTCACTTGGATATTTACTATAGGTTCTGGCGATTCATTTGCTTGTTTTGTGCCTTTACGTTTAGTTTTAAAGTTTGACATTATCGCTTTCGTATTCATCACAGGCTTATGACTGCGCGACGAAGTCTTGACTACATCAGCGTCTTTGTTAGTTTTGTGTCGAAGTGTTCTATCGCAATTGTCTTTAAAAAACTCAATGCCAAAATTAATGCTAGATCCTATACGCACGCACCGATTGTTTGAAGAAGATTTATCATTTTTTGGTTTGGCTTTTTTCGGAACTGCTCGTGATTCTCTAACATCATTCTGTTGGAATGACACAGTTTGAATTCTTCTATGTTTCGATGGTATTCCAAACTTACTACTAGTTCCTAAAGATTTTTTGCTAAGACGACTGGTTCCGGAGCCAATATTCTTTCTAATCAATTTTCTAGTTTCAATCCTTTGCAAGCATTCGTAAGGATTACATGCTCCGGGATCGCAAATCCCAGGTTCACATTCATAAGGGAGTAAAGCAGCCATAGTAATGTGTTGTCTTCCATGTTTAGATTTAGTTACATTTTCATTTTTGAGAGACTGCTTAGGTTTTCTTAGAATACTTGTGGTGTTATAGACACTAGTAGCATTTTCTTTGTTTGAGCTCTCTTTATTTGATAAGACTTTATCGGAATACCATTTATTTTTTACTCCAGCCATCACGCCTACAGAGTGCACTTCGGTTAGTAAGGGCTTTTTCTGTTTGTTTCGAAGTTTCAGTGTACAAAAACATCGTTTTATCAGTGAATCACCACGCCTAGCACTTGATTTTGAAGGTCTAAGGTCCAGTGTCTTTGTAGTAACTGACGTCTCATTAATGTGTTTACTTGACTTGTCGTATTTCTTGCCGTATAGCTCGTGGTCATAGTTTTTTGAAGTCGGAACACTTTCTTTATACAATTCAACATTGAAACCAATTTGAGAACCAAATCTTGAACATCGCTTTCCCGAATCAATGTAGTCGTAAGGTACCGCCGACTGCCGTTTCATATAAACTTGTTCGTTACGTTTTTTGTGGCTATTTCTTTGAGATTGTATTTTTGCATTTTTAAAAGAAGGCTGTTGAGTTAAAACTCCAGCTTGAACTTTTCTCGTCGTCTTCGTTGCAGCAGATATGGAGCGACGTGTTTTTAATTTACGTTTATATAATTTATAGCATGAAGCGGGGTCACACTCACCATGACCACACATGTCCGGAATACACTCACGCGGTAAAAGCTGCTCCTGTGGTTCTAAGCTTATAGTGTTAATTTTTGTACCTGGTGTATTTTGACTTCTGCTAACATAACTAACAGCAGGTTTCAAGGTAACTTTTGAAGGTTCTTGCTTAGATTTCTCGACATTCTTGCCATGGCTTTTATTTTGCAATTTCATGGTACAAAAACAACGTTGATCCTTAGGAACCGAATAGGAAGCCTTGTTAGAGGATGTTATTGCATTTTGTGTCATTTTGCTTCTCAAACTATCATCTTTTCTTGTAATTGTAGCAGGTAATATGTCATGTTTTGTTTCAAAGCATGGATTGTCTTTATAAAATTTAATATTTAAACTGATATTAGATCCAACACGAACACTATTATTCCGAGATTCTTTTTGTATTCGGTCTTTGGTTTTGCCATTTCTACTATAAATTGTCTTTAGGTTCATAGTGCAATAAGTTTTTTCCCAATATTGACTTGATTTTATAAACGTTTGATGCTCACTGACATGATACAATTTAGACTCACTTGATTCACATAAAACAGTTTTACGCTCTGCAAACTGCCAGGGAGCCCCTGCCACCAACCATGTTTTTTTTAAATCTGTGTCTGATAAAAAAGACAGAGACTTAGAAAGATGGTATAAATTATTCCTTTTTAACTGACTTTTAAGTTGTTTTAATAACTGTTTAGATGTAACATTGTTTTTCAGAGATAGCTGCATATCATTATATAGTATCATCTGTGAATGCCAAGCTGCATAAGAGTTACTTACATTCCATATTTTATATTCATTTGTAGGTATTTGGCATGGAAGTTTTTTTTCAGACATCGCTTTCGCTAAAACTGATGCAATATTACTTGTCAGAAGTGTGTTTACTGTGTATACGTTTGGCGCAAATTGTTCGTTCATTGATTTATTTCTGTTCCTCTGCTTAGTCAAATTAAGTGTGCACATGCATCTCTTAACCATTGTATTGATTACAGAAGCTTTAGATTTATTATTTCTTTGAATATAATTATTAGAATCATAATTTATAGGCGATTTAATTTTCTTCGCTTTAAAAATGGGGCTATGACGTTTTACTGATTCTATAGGATTTATTGGAACGACCCTTCTACCAATTTCAATAGCAAAACTGAAATTTGAAGACAGTCCTATACTAGTTCTATGGTTAATTTTAGGATACGTAGGTACAGTATTCGATTCTAATTGTTCTTTGTCTTCAAATGTATTAAGATCGTATGATTTTGACTGCGCTTTCGCGTGTTTCAATTTTCTTTTATGAACTCCACTAGCAACGGATATCATCTTTGGAAAATCTGTTGTTGTGATTTCATGTTTCTGTTTATTTCTTTTTTCTAAGCATAAACGTGGATCACAGTTGCCAGGAATACAAATTTGAGATTCGCATTCAAAAGATTTCATATGACGCATATCTTTATTAGTAATCTTCGTACTTTGGTCAACCATTTCATTTTCTATCTTAAAGTCTTTAGAAGAACTTTGTACTTTACTTTTGCGTTTGGCATATTTTCTTAACTTTCTGACCATTTTGTTTGAGTTCATTTTCTTCTCAAGGCCCCCATTTTTTGAAACATTATCCAAAATAGTAACTTTTCTTTTATTATTGTTTTTACTAAAATTTTTATTGCTTTTTCGTGCTCCAATAGATTTGATTGATTTACTTGACAAATTATGCGGTGCCGTATTCGTCTTGACCGATTTATGAGTATCTTTAGGTTTATTTTCCTTAAAAAATTCTATATTAAAACTAATACTAGAACCAAATCTTACGACCCTTCGATTATTTTCATTTAATTTATTAAAATCGTTATTTGCGGTTTGTCGTTTTCTCTTTTTGTACTCTTCAATACATTCATTAGGATCGCACCCATACACTGAACAGCTGCTTTTACTTTTCTTAGCCGTCCTATGCATCTGCGTGGAACTGATTTTCATGTCACCACTTTGTCCTGAATGAGGATAATTATCCGGTGTCGGTGTATACTTTTTAGGTTCCGCTTGTTTAAATTTTAACGTACAAAAACAACGTTTTAGCCTGTTTCCGTCGGCGGTTTTACTTTCTAGTCTGTCCAATGCAGCTGTATTGCCTTTTAAACTTTTGTTGCGTATGTCCTTCTTGCTGGATACAAACTTCACCAAATTTTGCCGTACAGGAGTTTGGTTCTTATCATTAGTAATTGTGTCGTCGCATTGACATATAACTGATGTTTTCTTCTTGCGTCGACTTGCTTTTGATACTATTTGTTTAAGGGACCTGTTTCCGTCGGCGGTTTTACTTTCTAGTCTGTCCAATGCAGCTGTATTGCCTTTTAAACTTTTGTTGCGTATGTCCTTCTTGCTGGATACAAACTTCACCAAATTTTGCCGTACAGGAGTTTGGTTCTTATCATTAGTAATTGTGTCGTCGCATTGACATATAACTGATGTTTTCTTCTTGCGTCGACTTGCTTTTGATACTATTTGTTTAAGGGACTTTCGTCGCTTTTTTGTGCTCTTTTTCCCATCACTTAATTTTATTTTATTTAAGCATTCTTTAGGAATGCATATATCCTGTACGCAATCAGATTTACATTCTAAATGTTTCAAAGTTTGTTTCTTTTCAAGGTCCTCGTAAAACTTCCGAATAGAATCTTTTCTTATTTTAAGCACTAACTTCTCTTGTGGACATAGGCACAGTATGGGGTCTAGTGCTTTCTGATACTTCGGACCACCATTTTTGTTTTTATATTTCACGTCTCCTACCCTGTGTCGCGATTTAGACGGTTTCTTAACACTTAATTTTAACATTTCGTCTGAATTCGTTTTGATGCCACTCTTTTTTTTAGGAAATAGCTTACGTTCAGAAATTACACTCTTGATTTGAGGATTTACTATTCGAGATGCGTTATTGAAATTTTCGCTTTCTCGAAACTTTCGTGACGATGCTCTGTTAATTTTATATGACGATGGTTCTTTAATTTTTATTCTTAGAACAGGTGCGGAAAATTCCCGTTTTAATTTTGACTGGAGATTCTTCGACTGTTTCTTTAACAAGCTGCCAAATTTTGCTAAACATACACAAGGGTCCGATTTAATAAATTCCGGCTTGAATCTTACTCTCCTCTTTGAGTTTTGTCTTGTATAGATAGAGCTAACATCTGAATGACCGCTTATATTATTGAATTTCCTCGTACATCTGCAACAGTTGCAGGATTCAGAGGAACCACTGCGTTTTGTATGTGCGATGTTTCTGTTGATTTCAGAATCATCTAGAAATGGAGCTCGTATGTCATCGTATACAGCTCTGGTTCGTTCTAATTTATCGATAAGTTTACTTTCCCTCAACGGAAGATATTTGTCGCGATACAATCTGTCAATCTTAGATCCCGTGCGTTCAATTCCTTTGTTGGTTTTATAATATTTGTAAAAACAAGAAGAACAGGAACATGAATCGTCTCTACCGCTTCTCGACTTCATCAGTTTTTCAGCGATCACAGATCATCAGAGATTTTCAAAAGTGCCTCGTCTAGCCGATACAGGAGTTCAGAAATTTCTATTTCATCACAGCATCACAAAAGCTAGAAAATAATAATGCTTTAGTCAAAAGGTAATTGTAATTGTTTTCAAAAGGCAATTGTTTTGATGTAATTGTTTTTTGTGCACAACAAATTGTTAAATAAATAAATAAAGGTAGTGATCTAGCAAGTTCTAGACTTCTAGAGCAACAACCTATGGAAAATAAAAATTACTAGATGTCACCAGTCACTTTGTAAATTAATTAAAAGAACTAAGTCAAAAATGTAAATTATAATATATTATAATATCTTGGGAAATTAATTAATGTAATGATTACCTATATGTTCAAGTGTCTCTCGTAGGTCTTATAATATTTCTATAGGCATATTAACTAAAACGGCTGAGATGGAATATAATGGTATAATAGCACTTGCCAATAGTTTTTAATTTTTATACCGGAAAATGTACTGCTCCCGCGCACCAAACCTACAAAATTTTCTTTGGGCGAGATTGCGGGCAACTGTATGCCAACATCTAGAGAAAATCAATTTTTCCATAGCACTTCCGCCACTTTGATTATTGATATCGATGATTTGGGAAGTGCTTAGCACAAAAATCGTTAGTTTCTAGGGACTCGGAGTTCTCTCAATGATGAAATAGGTACTATGGTTAGGTTGTCCGCTCTAGCCTGTAGCACCATAGCTAATGGGTGTGTAGAAAAAGTATAGGTAGTAAGAAAAAGAATACTTACCTATTGTACTGTAGATTTCTAATAATAAAGAATAAAGATATTGTTGTGACTCGTGATTCAACGTGTTGGCTAGCCACACGCGACTCGGCGCGGCGCGGCTATGTCGGCCGGCAATTTTAAAAGACCGTTATCTTAAAATTTTAACTTCATTGAAAAATACCAAGATTCACTAAAATTTTGTTATAAATCGATACTTTGGATCAAAATCACAAGAATTTTATCAATAAAATTATGGAATGTCAATTTTTCAATCAAAAAGCCTTCAAATCAATGTCAAGGTTACGAAATAAAAAAAGATTATAATGAGGATTCAATACGATTTTGACATTATTTATAATAAATTAATAATTATGCACTAAGTTATGTGATATAATTTTTTCAAGTAATCCAAACATGTGATTCTTATAATTAATTTACTATTCCGTTGACTAATTATGGTAGTAACATAACATTTTACAAATTTACAATCGTCATTCATCAGTCACAAAGGTTAGTGACTCGGAGACACCTGCGTGACAGGTTGTAACCAAAGTACTTCATAAACTTACCTAAAAGTTTCCACCTGAAAATCCAACCCAACAAATTATTCACTCACAGTTAACACAAGCGCACACAATAATATCAACACTTTCACACAACAAAACTTGCTTCAGTATTTACTAAGTTATTTCGCGAGTTTCGCAATAAAATACAAGTCACTAACGCACACCTTCCCCGACCGAAAGTCACCGGAAACTAAATTTTTTTTCACTAAAGTTTCGGAAGCTACTAGCGGCTAGCGCGTCTGTTGCGCCATCTATCCATGTATATTTGAAACCTTGACATACACTTTAGTTTAGCAAAAACACAGCAGATGGCAGTATTAGTACAGAACAGGCAAGCTTAAATTATAATAGCCAATTTTAATTAAAGATTGTATCACAATAGTCGTTGCCAGTAGCTATTACATCATTCATAATTAATTTCGCATTCTTTATTTAATAAGTTGTCGTCCCAAAGATTTGTCAAGCGGAGTAAAAATTAAGAAACGCGTTTTTAACGCCATCTATTACAGTAGCGTAAATTAGCCTGCCCTCCAGAGTACGTCTTTGTTACCTAAGTGCACAAAAGATGGCGTCAGTAGTATCGTATTAATATGCCTTTTAACTTATTATTTTGCAATTTTATGTATTTTAGTAGTACCTATTTTAGGTTCAGACTATCAGACTCTCAGAGACAATTAATATATTACCTACTTTATAATGTAAATAATAAGTTAAATTTTAAATTGTCAATAAAGCCGTCAAAACGAAAACGTACTATCAGGAAGTTGATTCATATGCATACGACGGACGTACGCCGGCAGGTCACAAGGAATCCATTTCTTCGAAGGTACATTAGAAAAGTCACTCGAAAGACAAGGATAAAACAGTTTATCAACTATTGGGACTCTCTAAGTCAGTACTCAGTTTAGCTGACTATTGGGACTCTCTAAGTCAGTTTAACTGACTTAGAGAGCTGAGTCCCAAATATTGATAAACTGTTTTGTCCTTGTCTTTCGAGTGACTTACGGGTAAGCCAGAAGTTACTGGCTTACCGTAACATCTTTATTTAAAAAATATTTTTGTTAGTCTTGCTACAACTTGAGAATAGCCAATATGATTTTGGTAATTTTAGTCTTGAAACCCAAAAGAGTTTATCTGGTGAGAAAGTTTAGGAGGTAGGTGATAAGAAGTTAAGTCTAATTCAATATACAGAAGGTGTCTTCAGCCTTAGCGTCATAGCCATTTGTCTTTATTCTTGTTAATGGTATTGAAAATAAATTATGAGATAAATATTTTATTATATTATTTAAACATTTAACTATACAACTTTAAATTAATAACAAATTTATAGTTGTATAAATATAAAATCACAATAAAGTGTGTTACTCTTCTTCTGATTCTGAATCAGACGGCCACATACCTCTTGAATCCCTTTCATTTTCTACTGTTTTTAGGAATTTGTTTTGTGCTTCAATTACACTGTTACTGTCTGTGCATCCGGCGTATGTGATGAGTATGTCAGAGTTTAATTCTAAAAACGAGTGGCCCCATGAGAATTTAGATAAATAAAACTTAGCTTCTCGCTTATATCCCGTAATATACATAGCAGCTGCTAGGGCCTCGACACAACTCAGTTGATATGGTTTACCATAATTAATCGGATTTGCCGCTACCAAGAATGGTAGTAACCTGGGATGGGGTGACTTCATCCTACCGAATGGAGTTTCATCAATTTTTGCCCATGAACAGTCTATAACTGCAAGTCCAAATTTTTCTATAATGTCTTTGTCATCAGGACTAACAGATTGAGTGCCGGCAGGTGATAGGACTAAGCCTTGAAAACGTTGGCCGAGTTTTAAGTTCTTGATCAGGTTATGTCGCAAAAGTTTTCTGCCTGAACATTTTTTAGGATCGCAATGGTTAAGGTCCCACATGCTCACATTAAAGGTAGCCTCAGCACCGTCACTATCTGAGGCGTTAGAACTGTGGTCACTATCATCTGATGAATCAAGAGTCAGATCATTGAGTTTCTCGGCATATTCACGTTCAACATGTCGATTTGATGATTTTGCTAATGCTTTTCCTTTTTTCCCAGGCGCCATTTCGATAAAGATTTAATATATATCGATGTGTAGATCTCACTAAAATTATAAGGAATTTGATGAATATTTTGAACAAACTGAGAATCCAATGTTGTGACTTGACTTTACTGTCAACAATGTCAACTGTCAACTGTCAAGTCATAGTGGTGTCAAGCTTGTGTCAAGCACATTTTTTTTTGTTAGTGGAGTAAAGCAAAATATTATTATTGTGGAGGCTAAAATATAAGGAACATCAAAAATAGTTTTTACTTTTTATTTCTTAATTTTCCTATTTTTACTGACACTGTGCTGACACTCAAGTTATTCTGACATTTTCAGGCATAAATACTTCAGTCATTTCAGTTGTAGTCAAGGAAAAAAGCTTGTATTTTTTAATTAATATTTTTATCTTTCTTGTGCTTTACTTGTACCTAAAACAAACTGTAATAGTTTAGAATATTACTATTTTAAATTTTTGATTAATATAATATTCACTTCCTCAAAGAAAACGATGTCATTTACAAGAGGAAGGATGCACAGCGCTTCTATGGCAGGTACGCAACTATGCAGAGGTAGGTACGCAAGAGCTGGATCCAGATTTTTTAGCGATTTGTGATTTATCGATAAATTACAAATTCACTTTTTTGACGGACATAATAAATATAGTCCGACAAGGCTTTACTTGATTGGCCGCATCCACGACGCACGACGCCGCGGAATTTCCGCGAAACGTGAGTGTGGATCCAATTCGCATATTTTTCGCACTTCGGCGGCTGGTTCCCCGGCCGCATCCACACTCGCGCGCGGACCGTGCGCGACGTCGCGCGCGGCGCCGCGAAATTTCCGGCGCGGCCCGTTCCCCGAATGTTGTCGGTTTTCTGTCCCGCGACAAAGGGTTTTTT
>DWUD01000171.1:0-10810 GCA_018236485.1 Plebejus idas
TCTTTTAGCGCTGCTATTTTCACAGTGAACTATTATTACTTACTTGGTTTTGTTAAACCGTGTGTATTATCTTATCCAAAACTTTGTATTCAATAAAATGATAATATTGTGTTTTTTGCAATAGTATCTTTTATTATTATAATAATTAAGTTCATAAAACAATATTCATCATTAACTAGGGCTCGGCGCAAAATATTAACTTTGTGGATTAATTTATTAAGTATTACTAACTACTCCTCCAATATTTTAAGAATTTCTTTATTTAAATCAGGTTTCGAAAACTTTTTTATTTTGTGAAGGAATTTACATATTTTTGGTTCTGCTAAAAATTTGCAAACATAAATACTTTTGTCTTCATTATACTTTTCCATCTGATCCATAACATCATCAATAACAACTTTATAAGTGCACTTATCTTGGTCAGATAGTTTTAAATGCCAGGGCACGCATATTTCAAGCACCTTCCAGATAATGGATTTCGAAACACTATAAATAATATCTGAATAATCATCTGATTTTCCTTCTTCCCGTTCTTTATCTTTTTCTTTGTTGTATCCGGTGACAGACTTGTCTTTTACTGGATTAATGAAAATCATTCTTATTTCAGACTTTTCTGGGGAAGACTGACTGATGACTGGTTTATTAATTTCCGCATGACTTAGCCTGGCACTTGTTTTTGATCGGCGTGATATTTTACCTTTACCTTTTCTTACAGGTTTTGTCTCATTGTCGTTTAACTCTATTATAATTGTACCCGCACAGATGTCTAATACATTATGTATGATTAAATCTAAAAGATCATTTATGTCTTCGTTAGCTTGATCTTTTGATTTTTTCGCTTTTATCAAGTTATTTACAGCTTCTTCACATTCCTCCGTCGAATAGCATACTTTCTTTCCTAAAGCTAGAGCTAGTGCTTTGGAAAATCCTTCTTTTGGATCTTTGGCTTTACAAAATGAAAGCAATAAAGCTGTATAGTTCATAACATCTTTCGAAACTTCAAATAATTCGAACAAAAAGTGTTTTATCAAGGCATTTCTTAGTTTAGACGTTTTATCGATGTCATCCAATTTATTTTCAAACCACAGTGGAGTATTTAAAAATATCTGTCTATCTATAAGTTCTTTGGATTCTGATTCTTGACATCGAAGCTTCTTTCGTATATCTAGGAGTTCGTCAGTTGTAGGGAACGGTATATTGAGACAGTAAATTAGAAAATCTCTCCAATCAACGTACAAATTTTCTCCAAAAATTGAAAAAACAAATTCAGGAATTCTCTCCGGGTCAACTCGTCTCCATGTTAGGGGAAATGTCGGACCTTTGCACGATTCTTTCCCGAAAACAACAAAATCTTGTAGTAAATAAATAAACGCTTGTTGTATTGCGATACCAGTCGGAGCTACTATTTTAAATGAGTCCCGTAATAATGCTAGCTGACATAATTTAAACTCCATTTCTCCTGATACTTCTTCTGGTATTTCTGATTCAATTCTTGTTACTGATGGCATCTGAAGAACGTTAGGATCTATAACAAATGTGTCCACCTTTAAGAGCAGGTTTTCAGGAATTTTTCTATTCATTTCTATTGCCATTTGTAGATATTTCGATAAGCGATCAACTGATTTAATTTCTTTTAAGTAGATATCATCAATGTAGTCCTGAATATTTTTAAAGGCTTTAAAAACTTGGTCGCAAAATATCTGCATATCTTCATAGCACTTTTTCTGTAGGACGGTAATACGTAAATTTGCGCGACACGTTTCACCCATACAACCCATTTTCCACTCTTGCATACATTTAAGGTATTCGGACTTTTGTACCTCTATTGAATCACCTAGAACTTTTATGTCTTTCTCGACTCTCTTTCTTAAGCTTACGGAAGAAGCATTTTGAAATTTCGATACCAAGTCATTAGTTTCGTGCCCTATTAGAGTTTTATAAGATTCGCTAATCTCTTGGACGCTTTTAAGAGCCAATTTAACATTATCATCGATAAATACATTCAGCGGATTATTATGACTATCGATATTAATATTTCTTAGTTGCAGATCTAAGAATGATTCTTTCAGAAGTCGGTATTTTTCCTCACTTGCCCTTGACTTTGTAGTACTGGCGGTTTCGACAAAATTTCTTTCATATTTGTTTAACTCTTTAAGAGGTAGTCGTTGTGATAGAGGTTTACTAACCATGGAGATGTAATAGTCATGCAAAATTTGATATGTTAATATGAATCTGTAATAAAAAATACAATATTATTATTCTTAATACGACGTCCATACGATGTCCATACTTACATATTAAGTATTTTGACTTTTGACATAACTAAAAGTGTTAAGAAGACGTCAATAATTATAATGCGGCAATAAATAAGGCTCTGGCCAAACCTACGCATCAGTAACGTGGGACACGGGACGGGAGCGTCTGCAATGCGAAACTTGTTTGCACACTTGCGTGACAGTGCGAAACCGTAGATTATTCCCGCTCTGCCGACGCGAATGTCCCGCATTGCAGACGCTCCCGCTTCACAGTCGCTTTGGTCGCGTAGGTTTGGCCGAGGCTTAAATTACCTATTTAATTCTGTTTGCATTAACGAAACATATGTGTTCGCTAAAACGATTAATTCATCGCAAATCCAATTTTCACTAATAATGTAATGTTTTTCTTCTTCTGAATATTGTTTCCTTTCATCACAGATATCATATAGCCTATTTTTAAGTTCTTTCACTCTACAGTGCCACTCGTTTCTCGTAACATTATTTTCACGCCAATCGTCTTCTATATTATTATATTCTTGCAGATATTTACAAACTAAATCTTGTTCAGGAGATGGATGCATAACAATATGTTTCATTTTATCGCAAACAAAAGTTGTGTAAGGTACTAAAGAATGCATTTGTAGGCGTTTACTGAGAATTAATTGTTGTATATCATTAACGTAACATTTTTCTATTTCTTCCCAACAACTGGCCAGTTCAATACCAGGTTTTTCTGCAATTTTTATTTTGCTATATTCCCAGTTTTCATCACCAGCTAAAATTTCATTTGCGTCTTTCCAAGTTATGTTATGACCAATAATTGTCGAAGACTTACGAGAAGATTTTCGTCCGACAACATTTTCCATTAAATTAAGTTTAGAAACATGTTCGGTATCCATCTGCATCGCACCATTTGTTGTATTTAAGTTGCTCTTTGTATTTATATCCTTATTCAGCTTACCGTTTTTAGTGTTTGAGCTTTCAGGTTTAATAACTTTTGATTTCAACTTTTTGTTTTCAGCTGGGAATTCTAATTCATCCAGAATATTTGTTCCAAACAATTCATCGTCAGATTTTATCGGGAACTCGTAATCTCCAATAACATATCTACATATTAAAGCCAACTGCGTTTTATCTATATCTTCATAATACATGCTATAATTCACACCAACCGCTGAATAAAATCTATCAATAGATTCAGAGTTTTCTTTGTCCAAATCCCAAATAAAAATTTCTTTCTCAATTTTTTCACTTTTTTTTAATTTTATGTAGGAAGCAAAGTAACTGGTTAATGTGTTTTCAGAACCTATTTTGTCTAACTTTAAAATTTTGGATTTCCGATATTCTTTTAATGGATCTTCTAAATTATCACTTTGATATTCTACACTTTCTTCAAGAATTGATTCATCATTGTGTACATATTCAAAATCATCAGGTGGCTTTTTGCCAGAAAATATTTCTTCCAATATTTGCGCTTCAATATAATTATTAGGATAATTCAAAATTACAAATCCTCTTATATCTTTTTGGTCTTTAATATATTCAGCAAGCATAGTCACTATTAAATCATTCGGCAAGGAATCTCCAGATGATAAAATTTCAAAAGCTTGTTTACCGAGATATGCCGCTTTGCTTAAAACGATATCCTCTTCTGGTATGGCTTTAGGAGTCTGGGTTTGTTTAGAATTATGATCATAATTTATAAGCAATACCTCACTTTTGTTGCTATTCAGCTTTCTCTGGCTTAACATCTTTTTATGAAATTCTTTCGTATTTTCTTCTTTAGCACTTTCTGCATGTTTTTCAAATACCAAAGATATATCGATACTTCCTATCATTTCTGTTTTGTACTGTCTGAGGCAAAAGTCAACACAAGATTCGACTCGTAAAACAAAAATGTTTTTCTTGTTAAGCAATGTTTGCATAGCTGAATCTATAGATACGTTAGGAACATCTATCACTAGAGATTTAGCAGTATAATGTGGAAGATTAGCTGCCACTTTTTTGGCGGGCAGTGGATATTTCAGTTCTAGTAGAGTGTATACTACGTGAGCCAATATGTTGTTTCCCATATGTTCGTATTTTCTATCTTCAGATTCAGGATTATAGTTAGCAAGTAAAACATCTAATGTCCAAGGATCCAAATAATCAATATATTCTATAAACTCTGATTCATTAAGACACTCCTGTCTTTTATTTTCTAGTGATAAATCCCTTATTTCTTCTATCTCATTTTCAGCACCCTCTATAACTATACTATCAATTGGCGTTAATATGTCAAAAATAGGTTGTTTTTTGAAAAATAAAAGTTTCCATTCGTGAATAAATTTATCTGGTATGTCTCCCATCAATCGTTTGTAATATCCATACTTTGTAGCGTAATCAACGAGTGACAGTGCAGTATCATAACATATTTCATAAAAAAGTTTTCTCTTTCTTTTAATTTTTTCAGCATATAATCTCTTATGCAAAGTTTGGTTTCGCCGATTTTCTAAATCTAGTTCTAGTATGCTAGAATTCATATCTTCTTTTACTGAATCAATGAACATATTAAATTGGTGTTCTCTTTCATTTGCAAATTCCTTTTCGGCTAAAATTCTATTTTTCACTAAATTGCACACTTGTTGTTTGGTTTCCATAATTTGTGTACATATTTGTTTTTCAAACTGGGATAATTTCATTACTTCATTAGCAAGTTCTGCATCATGATTCGATTCACTTTCTTCTATTGTATTGTTCCATGAAGTTGTAGTTATTGACTGAATCATTTGTTTTTGGAATTCTTCTGAATCGGATTTTTTATTCATTCTACTAAATAAATTATTCATGTATTCCCGTGTCCATTCTGTATCAACGATATTCGGATTCTCTTTCGTTTTATTTTCTAAAGCCATCAACTCCTCGTATGTGTAATTATGGAATACAGTGGGGTATTTTAAATTGAAATTTTCCATTTCTCTTTTGTTGGGGTCTGGGCCCTTATGAATGTGCTCTACCATTGGTTCAAAGGACTTTTCTATCATTTTCAAATACTTTTGTCGGGCCTGTTCGTACATTTCTTTTACTTCTTCTGCTTTCTTTCGTTGCCAATCTATGAATAATTTTTCGTCCAATATAGGCTTGGCGAGATCCTCTTCTATAATATTTTCTTTTATATTTGCTGCTGCAACTTTAAAACGGTTCGCAGGTTTTTGAACTAAGGTGGAAACCATCTTTCTCTCTTGTTTTATAAAGTCAGACCGATCTTTCTTGTCTAGAAAAAGGAATAACTGATAAAACAGTCGAAGTATTACAGATTTTGAGCCGCTTATAATACTTTCTAATTCTTCATCAGAAATAGTGATTTCAATGTCTTTTAACCACTCTCTAAGTAAACTCCAATTATTCTTTATATATTTTTTTTCATTGCTCTTTGAAATCAGTCTGTTTTTTTCGTCATTAATTATATTGTAGGTGTGCAGAATACTTGCAATGATAGAGCCATTTTTGATGTTACTTTCCACATCAGCTGTATCCCACTGAGTTTCAATATTTAGACGTCTTAACCATTCTTTTAACATTGTTTCCATTATTAGCGATGTTATATTATCAAAAAATATTTTAAAATATACACAACAAAAACCTAGAAACGCTTTTTCAAACCAATTTCATGTATCGTAATTCGTATGACATCAATATGTCAATATTATGGCACTACTTCTACAGGTAAGTAAGGCAGAATGTTGCTAAAAAGTGATTGCCATAAATAAAAGAAGAAGAAGAAGAAAGGCAAAAGCATAGTAAAAAGCCTGGTGGGCGGTGGCCAGGCCATAACACTGTGTTGTGGCGTCGTATTCAACAGATCTGCGTCCGCCCAAGTGCAGTCTGTCAATAATTCATAAAGATTTTAATACCACCATTTACCTATATACTTCTAGAATACCAAACAACCACCATATCACACGGGTGACGGGACGCTGGTGCTGGTGGTCCATAAGTTTAAGATTTATCGCTGGGGGATAGAATTCGTAACCACGTGAAACAGTTATTACATACCATAGTTCGTAGACTCTGTCTAGAAAGCAAGCAGCGTGCACATATTATTTTTCGTTGAAAAGTCTGAGTGAATTTAGTTATAGCTCGTGTTAAAAACCTAACAGCGTTTTCGGCATCAAAACTGCCCCGGAGCAGGGCAGGCGGAATGATAGCCGAAAAAACCGGTCATCCACGTAGCCCTGAATAAAAAAATATGATTTATTAATCTGGCAACATGGTCTTTATATTCTGTGAAGTGAATATTTTGGAGTGCTTCCTTTACTAATCTCAGTGTACTCGGCAGCCTCAGCAGTCAGCAGTACTATGATATTTTGACATCTCGGTAGCCAATAAAATCTCGTCAAATTGTACTGATGAGTATATTAATTACTATAGGAACGCATCCTTTATTTAAAAAAGTCATCTATTATTATGACTTTTTGTAATGTTTATTTTTGATCTGTTTTCCATATTCTCTCAAAAGTATCAATCGGAATTATATAGGTAATTGTATTCAATTTATGTAGATGGAAACATTCAAGAAGTAAAATTTTTATATCACAATTGGTACAGCCGCATTTATAACTTCAGGGTTAAACTATTCAAAGTGCCATAGCGAGCTGCTACACATGAATCTGGATAATTTGGATAAAGCCCTGCACGATTTAGGCATGTTGAGTGCAATCACGGAGGCGCGCAGAGACTACTTACTTGAGTCGAAGAGCAATATTAACGTTATGAGACTAAATACGCGGTACGTTTCCAACGTCACGGTCGGCTATTGTATGAAAAGGAGTGCCGCAAAAAACAGATTGTGCCCGTATGTTTTGCCGGTGCGACACAGAACTAAAAGTGAAAACTCCGAAGCCATCAGCTGCGATTTGAACGATAGCGGATGCGAACTGAAATACGACCTTATGGAGCCGACTACGAGCAGTAATACTGGGGAAAACGTCGAAATCAAAAGCACCGCGAAACGATGTCAGTCGTTGGAAAACCTGAACCTGTCGGCCGAGCCGCAGCAGCGGCCGGAGTTCTCGCCCGACATGGAGTGCATGTCCACCAGGATCCAGAAGCTGCAGGTCCAGGAATGACATCAAAACCGAAATACATCAGTGTATAGATATTTGTGACTGTTTAATGTGAAAACTAGATAATTAACGGACCATATGTTTTTCAGTGTATTTGTATGTATTAGGGGACTAGAAAATCTCATTGATGTTGCTAGGTCACTTTGTTTTGAATACTTCGAGTCCCATCTGAATGTAAAATATTTATTGCTCAAATTCTTTATTTTAGTTTGTGTAATTGTCAATTACATGAATACCTAGATGTATTATTGTTAGTGATCGAACTGCGATCAATGATTAACAGTTACCTATTAAATAAAAATTATTAGGAAGTGTTGTTTTGTGTTGCAAAGGCATAATATTTTATTATTTTTTTTAGAATATGATATTACTTACACTAGCAATTGTATATTTTTATAGCATAGGATGAAACAACCATTTTAAGCTTTTTACGATTGTATTTTAAAACAATTTTTTAAAAAATGTCTTGAGGCTTAAGCAATTCAATGAATTGAATAAAATGTTATGATTGATAAATTTTACACCTAAACATGATCCTGGGTATGTTATCTTCTGAAAAATAACTCAATGTTCCAGATACAATTTCAAAAACAACATAATAAAGTACTAGTTAAAATATACTTACAAAAACAAGATTTAAAAATAAAAATGATGTAATTATACAGTATTATAATTTAATTTTTATAAAAAACACCATAAAAATGTACAATTGTAATCACTTTAAGTATGAATTTGTATGTTAATATAAGATTAAAAATGTGGGTAGTTGTAGTTTTTCCATGTATAATTTCTCATGAGTATTTCTTGAAGCTTGCTGTACATATTGGGCCAGGACAATGAGTCAGCGCATTTGTCTAATGTGTATAGTAATCTTTACAATGTAGGTTACAGTTAATAGATCTGCAGCTAAGAAATTTTGTTTTTGGCCAGGTAATAACTATCCTTTTGTTCTTGAAACCTACTTGCCTATTTTGAATGTTTATAATTTAACATTACATGGAAAAACTTGATTATTTGTGAATGTTTGAAGATCTCACCATTTAGGTATTGAATATGTTGAAAACATCACATGCTTTTATCTATTCATTGTTTGTTAGCGTCTTGTTAATTTTATTATTTAAGGAACAAATTTTAAAAATAAATTTATTCACAAACTCATGTTTGTATAATTTTGAACGCTTTTAAGTTAGGCACAGCACAGACGACAGACTATCCGTGAGTCGTGACACACTTTTTAGTGTGTGGAAATAGAACCTATGCCGTAGCGGGGTAGCCCGTAACGTTAGGTTCTATTTCCACAGACTAAAAAGTGCATCACGCAGGTTTCGTAAAAAAAATAAAGGTTTCGTACATGGGGCGGCGGAAATAAAGCGGCCTATGCACTCATAAAAAAAACTTTAATCTGGTATAAGTTCTGCCTACAAAACCAAGGTTTATTGGAATGGCATTGCATGCTTCATTGCCTTCCAAGGAAAATAAGTCATGCATGATCATCAAGATAGAATGATAATGCAATTATTTTCATGTTTAAGAGTGATGTAGCCTGTAGGCTAATTTTTGCTATTGTAAAGAAAATATATTTCTAGTTTGGAATAATAGCAGTTAAGCTTTATAAACTTTGGACCTTTTGTATACAATCATCAAGTAAAACAGCAAGAAAGATAACATTTACATTTGAAATAAAGAAAAAGCACCTTTAATATTATATCAAAATCATTTATTTATGACATGTTCAATACTGTAACACTTATATATACCAACAAAAAAGTGTGTAAATAATAAATTATTGCTTTGTTTACAGCGCCTTCACTTTGAGCTGCTTCATCTTGGGAGCTTTGCGCTTCTGTTGTCGCTTCTGCTCCTTTAGCTCCCAGCGACGTTGCTTCTCCGGATCATCCTCCTGTAAACATAAATGGAAAGTAGGTATTTTGTTTGGAAATAGTTTTTATTTTATTTTATAGCCAACATCTCATGAAAGCTGCAAAATTATAGTGGGACTGCACGGGTCATACCAGCCGCATGCATCCTGACCATTGGGCAAAGGTCACCACAGTGTGGGTACCAGAGGACGGATGACGCCGCCGTGGACGGCCTCGAAAAAGAGATGAACTGGATGCCTACAAGCCAGGCTAAAAACAACGCATTGTTTTATAGCCAGCACAGGCCGCCTTCTAACGCCACTCGCACTTGGCCATCAATACAGACTGTATTCACACATCACACTGTACTCACGGCCAGGATGCGCTCCTTCTCGGCCTTGCGGCGCTCCTCGCGGCGCTGCGCTGCCTGCTCCTGCCGCGCGGCGTGCGCGCCCCGCAGCCACGCCTCCGCCGCCTTCTGACGACGCTTCTCGCACTTGGCCAGCGCCTGAACATAAATATTGTCCATGTTTAAATATATTCGACGATACATAATAGGTATGAATATAAGAGCCTGTCCATACGGGCGTTGCGTCGACACAGCGATCGCAGCGTTATTACGAAGCAGTCTTAACGTCAACACCCCCGCTTCGTCTCGGGGGCTGCTATCCGTCATGTGTGCGTTGCGACGACGCAGCGCGCCGTGTGAACAGCTTGGTTATTTATATATAAAACAACGCAACGGCAGCGTTGCGTTGAGGCAACGCGCCGTGTGGAGCGGCCGTTATGCACTTATGAATCAATATCTCCGATACTATTCAATGATATAACATGACATAATATGAAACCTCACCTCCTTGCTCAATCGGAACCTCTTGATCCTGTCCAGCAGGTAGAAGACGAGCTGCAGCAGCGGGCGGACCTCGTCGCCGCCGCCGTCGGGGCCGAGCGCCAGGCTCACCAGCATCAGCCGCTCCGTCTCCGGGGGCTTCGTCACGTTCACCTCCCTGGTAAAGGAACCCAGGTTATAGATGGCTGAAAATATGGCAAGTGAATTAATTCGCCCTTAGTTGTACAAAGTCACATAGACACTCACAGCGTCATTACTCGTTTGTTAGAGTAGGACGCGGCATTCTCGTACGATCGTTTTGAGTCTCAAAATGGTTTCGTGGTACGGTCCCTGATACGGCAGTATGTGGTGTACTCACTCGGGCTGGCGGGGGCCGCAGTAGCGGTCGGAGATGTGTATGTACTGGATGTGGGCGTGGTAGCGGGCGAGCGCGGCGGTGGCGCGCGCGTCCAGCACGCCGCCCGCCGCCTCCGCGCACTCGGACAGCACGGCCAGCGACGCGGGCAGCCCGTGCTTCTCGCCGCCGCGCTTCTCGCCACAGAAGATGCTCTGAAAGACACAAAACACGATAAAAAACTATATCCCGACTACGTATGATATTTGTACTACATAACATTGAAAATAGTCAACGACACGACATCATGAAGCTTCTACGCGACCAAAGCGACTGCAAAGCGGACGTTCGTGTCGGCAGAGCGGGAATAATCTACGGTTTCGCACCGTAGTCGCGCAGGTGTGCAC
>DWUD01000172.1:0-10805 GCA_018236485.1 Plebejus idas
GATGATTTTTTCAAGTTTGAAAAGTACAGTTTTAAGCGAAATTGAGCGTGAAAGGAGTAAACGCTCACAAAGACAAACAATATTTATTTACCTAGAACGTAGTCAATTAAAATATCAGTATGTTCACTTTACCTCCCCGATTATATTTAAAAACTGGAAAAGTGCAGTTAATTTTCCAATTTGGGGGCATAGTGCAATTTCAACAAAACAGCGAACACGTCAAAAATATATTATCATGCTTGCCACCGCGGTACACACAATTTAATTAGTGAATTCGGCTCTTAACAAACTACTTAACAAGCCGTAAAACATGTAGATTATTAAAAAAAGAAATAATAAAATGTTCCAAGATGGCCGCGACTTACCTGCGCGCCACTTTTGAGATTTTTTTTCGGTGTATCGAGCGAGGTCCACAGATAAAGCGACTTGTGGACACGAGTAAAACAAAGCCCCGTTGTAGTTTATTTCTGATTTTAATCGGCCATTTTAGTAGCGTAGCGTGGACCCAGATTTATAGTTTCTACTTATAGAAGATATTGTGAACAGTCTAAATAATATAAAATATTAGATTATATTATTTTACTTACTGTATCAGCTTAATACTAAACTCGCATCAGGTTTACGCATCACAGCTTTATTTCAAGAACGTAAAGTTTCGAAAAAATGTATCATAATATTGTCGTAGGCGCGAATTTTTGTTCTCTAACTTGCATTTGATTTTTTAGGACATGGACTTATTACGTCTTATTGTGATATTACTTCTGAAAAAACTGTAAACTCTTTATTTTATCGCATCAAGTCATTAAACCACACCTACTTGTAATACTATATGGCATTGCCTTAAGTTTTGTCATGTCAAAAAACTGCATTTCACATTGAACATGAGATAATTATTTTGGACCAAAAAATCCTCATATTATAAGGTTCGCTCCCACAATGTGAGTCGAGTTTAGATTCCGTCCGGAATCTCCGAACGGCAAAAAACGTCTTTTGTAAGCGTGTGAATACAGCCCGCTTTGTTGAGGTTCAGTATCTTACAGTACCATCGCTATTTTCATGGTAAACGCCAGTTTGTTTTGTATGAACGTCAGTATCTTTTATGATGCTTCTACATTATATTCAGGAAATTCACTCTACGTCAGAAAGCAAAATTATGCTGTTGAAAGAAAATATATTTTTGCAACAAAAAATATTGCTTACTTTTTTGTGTATAGCAGGCCAGCAACTTTCCGTAATCGATATTTTTTTAAGAATCCCTATAATATTATAATATGTAGCGTCCTACAAGATTTCAAATTAGCTAAAACAAAATGAACGACGTGTCTGCCTAATTTCTTCTAAGGGTGTTAGGTTAAACAGTTGCAAGATTATTCAAATGTATGTGCATGTATTGAACAGGTCGATAATTTTCCTGCATTTAACAATATATTTAGCATACTCATACACCGCTGCAGGGTAAGCTCATTCTTCGAATATTTGGTATTAGCATGTGAAATGCAAGGATACATATCTTCGGGCTATTTCTGCATAATCTCGTGCGGTATCGTGAACATAATAACATTGGAAATTGACGACTTTAAGTCGGAAATTATTCATAAATCCATAAAACACAAGAAACCAGATTTTTAAGGCTGTGTATATTGCCTGGAATTTAAAACACCAATGCAAATTAAGATGCAACTGTGGACCAATGAAATAATATTTTACCACAGTTTCAATCGTTTTCGATCAATTGCTTACACACAGATAATAAATATTCAATCCAGCTAATAAATATACAGGAAAACCAATTTGGATGTATACAAATGTGTAATATTAAGCTCTGTAAATATCTAAGGTTTCACCATCTCCTTTTTTGAACTGCGATGAAAGATTGAAGGATCGTGTGTTTCAAATTTAATAAAATATTACCTGAACCTTCTGGCGCATTGAAGACACTACGATTTATCATAAGACCACATTAGCTCGAAAAATTTAATCTTATAACATGATGTTGTATTATTTTTATCCAAATCAAGTTCTAACATCGGTAACGAATACAACCCAACGCAGTGGGGTACCACGGGCCAGGAATGCGTTTTTTATTACTTTTATGATACGCCACAATTATTAACAGTTTATTATATTTTATATTAATGATCCGAATCGTTATTTTTAATGTTAAGTAGCGGCCTCTTTGGTAACTCCATATTGTTTTGAGTTTTTTATACCAAACATAAATGTACCCTTTTTGAACAGTTTATGGCCATGGCATAAAATTATAAAGGTAGATAAGACGCATAATTAATGAATATAAACTTTTTGTGTGCGTCTTTTGGGATTTTATTTGATGTATAATATTACAACTTGTTCATCGAAATAATTTGTTTGTGATATCTTATTGATTTTTAAGTCTTCTCTGTAAATTTGATTTTATTACCTTATATTATTATTAATAATAATATTAAGTATATTTAGCATGATATAATATGTCGGGACACTTGTATTAAAGTTTGACGAGTAGTAAAAAACTAAGTTTTTTATGAAAAGCTTTTTGACTATTTTACTTTAATTCTAATATATTTACTTCTACTAAGTTCAATTTATTCAACCTTTAGCAAATATTCGCCAAAGAGACAGACAATAATTAAAGCTCCACCTGCAACTTTAAGCTGGACAAGGTGAAATCCACACTCGTATTCGGTGGCTGGTACCTGCTCAACAATAGTCATCAAACCTCATTGTCCTCACACAATACAGTCAAGTGGTTGTTGGTCTTTTGTTAACTCCACATTTCGTACTTCGTTAATTTGAGTAATTTTCTAGTTCTAGTAGTTTTTACGGGTTAAGTATATTATTTTAGACTGATTTCTAATATAGAGTCAAGTGGCATAAGTTTTAATTGTTAACTTCACATTTTTCGTTTCGTTAATTTAAGTAATTTTTTGATTCCTAGTAGTTTTTACGGGTTAATAATATTATTGTTTTAGACCAATTGATAATACATACTATAGAGTCAATAACTTCGGTTACCTCCACATTTCGCGCTTAAAAGATATCAAATACCTATTTATTTAATAGTAAGCAACTACTCGTAAACTTAAGGAAGCCTACAGTATCCTTGATACTAAAAGCAGGTATATACACAGAAATAATAATAAAATAATATTTAGTTTCATTCTTAAATCGCAGTTGATATCTGCACATAACGATAAAAAAATAAGTATGTGTTGAGACTTGAGTAAGATGGGTTCCGTACGGAATGGCAAAAATATATAAGATAAATAATATTTATTTTATTATAATATATTTAATATTTCCACTAAGCTGTAGCGACAATACAGATATTACATGATCTGTGAAAACTTTCACTATGTACCGAAGATATTGCGTGGTGATCTAGACAAACCGACTACTTTAACAATATATACGAAGTCTCAGTTGTAGGATCGCTAGTTGTCCTTCAGGCACGGAACCCTAAAATGAACGAATCGTTTTGTTTTATTAATTACATACACTATTAATATTCAGCATAACGAATGGATTTATTATGAGCTTTATTTTACACAGACTTTAATAAAGTAGATGCGAAGGTGTAGATGGATATGAATAAATAAAAATCATATTTTATTTTCATAAAAATATCGCTTTTTAATATGAAAACCACGTGACATCATGATAGCAATAAAAATACTACTTAGTAAGAAACAAAAATGTAAACACAAAAAACTATCATGCTTAAAAATCCAGATTTGCGACGACGGTTAATTTATTCAAAATTAATTATAAGCATAAATAAAAATCTAACACTGTATATATAAATATTTTATGTGTTTTATAGATTGTAGATTATGTAGGTATGTCGATATTCCTAACGGGTTAAGCTATGTTGATAGAGAACTCGTTTGGATGGGTGACCGGTACGTTTATTTTCATTTAAACCATCTATTTGAATGCAACAGTAATGCATCATAGTTACTTGTTCGATTCAATGTAACTGTATTAATCCATACATTAGTATACAAATACTTATTATATTATTAATAATTCAAAAAAGTAACGCTTTTTTGAATTATGTAAATTACATAATTCAAAAAAGCGTTAAATCCGTTTGATTTAGTTTTTCTATTTGATAGGTAACTAAGTTAAGGTTCTACTGGATCGAACCAAGCAAGAAACTGGATATACGCATTAATTCATCAAGCCCCATACGATCACCGGTGATCGAGACACAATAGAATTTCTTTTGTTTCTCGTTTTCCCACGATCGACGGGTTAAAATTTCAGAATTAAAAACATAAAAGTTAAGACGTTAAAATAGTTAAAGTATTATAAACTTTCTTTATTGAGGAGCTGACGTAGTGAGTGGAAATTGTAGGCGGTCTCTTAGGGCTAGTATGCGACACAAACATCAAACATCGTCGCAGCAAAATAGTCTTTATTGCGAATACATACAGACTGTAATCCCTCGTTTGTAATTTACAATAGTGGGTTAAGGAACTGAAATTATTGTTTAAATAGCAATCGTAAACATTGTTACAGACAATCAGTGACAGAGGTTAAGATATCTGTGATTTATCCGATGGATAAACATTAAGCCTCATTAAAACTTATCTAGGTATAGATTTATGAAAGCACCAATCAATGTAATCGCATAAACCGAAATGCTTTTAAAATGGCGTCTCCAACGTCTAAGTTAAAATATTATCAGGAGAAAATTATCTTTTACATATTGATTTTTTTAACCAAATATATTTTTATGTTGAGTAAAGTTATTGATTATTACATGAAAAATATAAGTTTTAAGGAAAAACAATTAGAAAAGCCACAAACTGCTCACTAAGATTGTTTATGTCGAACAAAAACAGTAGATAGGTCGACTCTCGGAAAGAGTTCAACGCGCGCGCGTCTCATGCTCCTAAAACTTGGGAAATTTACTATTTGCTTTATTTTATTGATTTTTAACATTATAATAATTAATTTATATTAATGATTAAATATTATTTTAGTAATATATCATTATAACATACATATTATTTTAGTTTTCAAATAATTTAGCCGACTTGATAAATAAATGTAGTGATCTCGAATCTTCGATTGCTGTATATACATGCTATTGAAACTTTAACCTAACTTTCTAGCAAAAACACAATAAAAAACACTAATCATTGTATTAAGAAATATCTAATTATTCCTTAACTTTAATTAAATAAACAGTTTGACAGAAAATGAATGGAACTTATTTCAAAATATACATAAAATTAAAGTTTAACTAAACATCTCTGAATGTGGTAGTTAGTGTTTTCTATGAAAATAAACCACATATTTTATGAAGTCCATCCTTTTGGTCCTAGCACGGGCTACAATGGTTGGGTCTGTATCGTGGCTTTTTTCTGTCGTAGAGGCTCCGGCGCGGGCGCATACCTGCGTCGCTCTCGACGTTTACCTGTGCTTGTAAGCGCAGATCGACCGCATAGACTTATAAAATATGTTTAGATGTGGCTAACATAATATTTTATTTTAAAATTATATGTTTTTGATATATCACAAAAACGATAAAAGTATACCTTTAAGTTCTAGTAACAATGTAGTCATATTTTAGTTTTTAATTCAGGTACATATTTTAGCTTTTGTTAACGATCTTGCTCTATCCTAGAAACAGACTATTAAATTATTTAATTCTGAAACTAAACAAAACATAAACATTTAAATACTTAGCAAAAATAGGTTTAGGCTAAGTTTGTGCTTTAATATTTTAGTAAACTTTATTCTATTGAGTTAAAAGTAAACTTTTCAATACTTGTTCACTGTTCAGTTATTAACAGCAACTAGCCTAATGTCAAAAACAAAATAATAATTTTGCTAAACTTCCGACAGTAGACAAACATAAAAAAATACATAAATATACACCATTTTACTGGTAAACAAACAAAACTTTTTAAACCCCAACCGTTTCCCGCCTAAACTTTTACCTCTACGGAGTACGGAGGCTCTACGCGTTGTACGTCTATGGGTGCGCCCGCGCATGTCCGCAAACCGGGCGGGCCAGTACACGATGGGAGGTTGTGGCGAGCGGTTGTGTCAGTGATGTCGTCATGTCACGCGTCATTCTGTGCTGCCTGGTGCTGTGCGCAGTGTGCTGCGCCGCGCACGCCGCGCGCGCCCAACGCGTACATCACGTGCCGCCCAGGCACAAACACTCGGAGTTCGTTAAGGGGAAAAGTAAGTTCACCAAAAAGGCTTTATGCCGACCAAAGAGGTTCTCTATGTTCAAAGGTTCTGTGTATGTGTAGTGTGGTAACGAGTGTTGTGTTGTGCGTAAACTGCGTATAATGTCGTCAAGGTGACGCGAATAGTTTCTCAGCCTTTAAATTGTTTGTGAAAAGTGTTTGCCAACTATGGTAATAATGTATACGGTTTCTATGAATTAAGATACACTTTAGTTCTAACTCCAATCCAAACCCCTAAAATTTAAGATACACTTTAGTCTTTAGTTTTAATGTAACTCCAATCCAAACCCCTAAAATTTGTATTTCTGACTAAAATTCTGGCTTTTAAACGAATATCTCTGCATCGTCGTCTGAATTAATATAATATGTATTCGCATTTAAAAACGACTGTACTTACTATAATAAAGACATCTGTCGGTCGGAAATGGGATTTCCTTTAAAGGCTTCAACTTAAGAACTGACTGACCTATTTTAATGAAAATTATATAGTAATAAAACATGTTCTTATCGTTGCGTAAAGCCGTGAATGTAACTTATTTAATTACTCACGATTTGAGCATAATCGAAGTAAGTAGATTGATGTTTGTAGCTGTCAAATCAGATCAGCAACTGCTTTTGATGATTTGCTGATTATGTTATGGTACCATTTGTATAGAGAATGCTAATAATTACTATTTGAGTTCATATATCATAATGAAACTGAAACGTTAAGCTAGAAAAAATTAAAAGTAATATTATAATAAAAGAATGTATAAGAGTCTGTATTGGCTTAATAACGCGTTATAACAGAAAACTGTAATACCACGCTAATCGGCGTAGAATAAACAAAGCTTATCTCAAAGTATAGGGGCTACGCGGCCTCTATACGAACAATTAAGTACACTCATATTGTTCAAACTCCAAGACTGATTCTCTGAATAGGTCGAGAAGGTGTGGGTGCATTGTGCTTTTTGAGAAGCCTACGCTCGGTGTTGCGTTGCCAACCACTGATGTGAAAGTTTTGAGGTTGAGCGTATTCTAGAGCTTTCAATATAACAAGCTACAAAGATGCAAAGTAGTAAAACTGAACTTTTGGTAAAAAATTGTAGAGCTTTCGATGCACTGACTTATATTTCAAGCTGCATCGGTTGACCGAAATGTATTCTAACAACGAACATGAGGCTTAATCTATTGTTATAAACAAAACTGTATATTTATCGTTATTAAACGTAAATTGCAATGTTTTATACGTTAAAGCAGTAAGCATAAGATATTATATTTATTACTTATATCTTAAGCGTCGTTATTTCATTGAATGCCTCCACGATTCGTTGGAGTAATAACAACGAGTCAGCTTTATTGTCGCTAGAGACCAAGTGGGCGATTAGATTAACTTCATAACATATTATATATCCTTTATACGTTTAATCATTTCCAACCTTCGCAGACAAGACAAGAACGTATGGTCCTATCACAAAATATCTAAACATCTTGAACAGTTGTTTTGACACCATTAGGTATGTACTGAATTTTTTCTAATCAACTGTTCAACAGGTGTTTAAATCTTTTGTAGTAAGACTGTTAAAGTTTTCATCTTCTGTATTAATGGATTCTATATCCATCCATCTCTCTTCACACTTACGTCCATCCAGCGCCAAGATAGTTTTATCTTAATAACTCGAATAAATATAATATAACATTTTGAAAATTCGCCTTTCTATGCCCGTTCTAAATAGAAATGAAAATGTATTCGTGAAGTTGAGTTGCATCTTTGTAAATTTTTTAACGGGAGACTTTTGAGATGTCGCTACTATGGACTCTCGCAAATATAATGTAGGTACAATCTATGTTGCAAGAATTATACAATTCGTAGCTTATTATCAAGTACAGAATTTAATTATTTTTTAAAATTAATTATTTGCTATAGTCTCCACCTTTAGTCGAAGGCTTTCCGCGCCAACATTTAGGAGTTGCAGGAAAATTTGCATCTACATCTTCTGTATATTGAGATTCTAAATTCTAATACTTATATTCCATATTTTTATGTCTCCACTTTTAAGGCTTTGTACGCCCGGCCACAATTATTCAGGAGTTGTAGAAAATAGCAAATTTCGTTGAGGTATGTTTTGTATTGTTAAGTGTTTTGTTTTATTGTTGTGTAGTTTAAATTTAACTTTTGAATGAAAATAAAACTTAAAGCTAATAATTATAATTAATAAAGCGAAAATTTAATTCTGATGCATTTAATAAATTTCTAACACCTAGCCTAATAAAGGGATTAAGATTTTTTTACTCTACATTGGTATGATTCTAGAAATGTCTGAGTTATCGTAGTTATGCTTTGACTGTAATCTAAGATGATAATCATCTTAGCTACTTTAACATAGTGTAATCTTTAACTTAGTGTAATCCATTAGCTGGAGTAGTAGTAAATGCTAACTTAGCAACTTACATATTCCTCAAATCCGTGAAAAGAGAAGCTCTTATTTCATAACTAACAAAAGGATTAATGGAAATTGGCAGTTACGCCAATCGTAACTCAAAACTTGTTTTGTTCATTAATTGTTATGGAATTTCGATACTTTACTGCGTGCCCATTGAAAGGCCCTTTGTTTTATTTTATTGTTACCTCGTACTGTAACTAAAGACGAATTGTGGCTCTAGCCATCATCATCACTCTTGTCTGTGGGTGCTCAGTGCTCACTCATGCCACGAAAATTATTTTAAAAATGCATATTTTGCCATAATTGTACCAACTTTTTTCATCTAGTAAGCTTTGGCTCCACCGCTCAGTCGTAACCCGTAAGATATTTCTATGGAGCTCTAACGCATATTTCCATAATATCCTAGAGTTGTTACGTCAGTCAGACAAGTGTTACGTGAAACATACTTAAAAAATATATCTCAAATCACAGTTAATGTGTGCGAAGATGGTCAACATCATAGTGCTAATATTGTGCTAGAGCAATACTTGACACCCTGTAAATCCCGGGCATTTTCAACCTGGCAATAGGGAAGGACTGCAAGTGACTAGAAGTTAATTTATGTAGTGTTTTATAGGCATTCACCGCTTAACACAGTTTAGTGGTAGTTTCGCTGGCTAGTAAAATTTTAAGTGCTAGTAAGTTTTATTGATCAAAGTAAATTTTCTCTACGTTAGTCCCTTTCTATTTTTTTTTGTTGATTTTAGAAGATTGCTATTAATGAGTATTATCATCAATTTAACTAAGTATTTTAAAAATTTACTTACCATCTAATAAACATGATACTATAAAAAACGCCCGTGTATGGCGTGAAGCCAATTTTTCATCCATATACATCTCAGACACATATTAGATTGTTTTATTCATATTTACCGTTTTTCCTGCTCTTGGAATAACATTGACTTATAAGTCGATTGAGAATCAATATCTTTTGTATTCATAGAATTATTATTATTAATAATTTATATTTTACCCAGAGTTTACCGGAAAGTTTTCGCGCGAAAATGCATTTATTGCGGAGTCGTACATTTTTCCACTACAGTCATTCGCTGGTGTCGAAAAAGAAGACTTGGCGCTTTATGTTTACTTCTCAAGATGATATATTTTAATCTTCTTATAAAAATGGATTTTCAAATGTGTTAGTCGCGCTAAAACTGGAAAGCAGCTCTAACCGATTGGGCTGATTTAAGTCTTAAAATATTCGTAGAAGATTAGAAGTGCAGGGAAGGTTTTAAAGTGACACGAAGTTCACCGGGACAGCTAGTCATTGATATTTTTATTAAGCAAGGAAAGAATATTTTTGATTCAGAATATTATATGATCTTAGTTTTTAATTCGCTAATAAGAAGACATACAAGTCTTCTTTAATTGCTATTAGATATATAATTTAGCATACATAATGATGTTGGACTTGTTTACGAGGATAATAACATAAGATATGGGTATATAATAGGGCTGCCTCGCGTCTAAAAAAATCTCAACATATTTAGGCCTTACTCACGAAATGCGATAGCCCTTATTAGAACTTTATCATTTGCACGTAAAAAATAGTACATTACGCACCAAGGGAGGAAAGTAGGACATTTCAACCCGCGCGATATTGACAAAAGCGTCGGTTGAAATGTGCGGCTATCCTCCCGTGGCGCGTATAGAACTTTTCATCATACCCGGGCCGAAAGTTTAATGACATAGTATAATATATAAGAAAAACTAATATGGTTATTAGGTGGTTTAAATTAGGCACTGACGGGGTCCGGGGCGAAGCAAAAAACAAAGTAAAAGATTAAATTAAACAATGCATTTGTGTCATTAAAATACCATTTAGTGCTTAATTTGTATTTAGATATTTATTGAAGTGACATAACAAACTGTAGTACGGCACCAATCACCATGGCAACGTCCATCGCTGTCCCTAGTCCCGATTTAAAGATAAAGTAGATTATAATATAATTTATGCTCTCCCCCGCTATTCCTGACTGCTGGCATGTATGACTGATGCAATGTAACAACAACCATATAGTGTAGTTGGCCCAGGCGACGTAAAAGCTAAGTTGGTAGCCGTCTCCTCAACTCAACAACTTATTTTTATTAAATTGCCGCGTGTATTAATAATATGGGTTTGAAATAACAACTG
>DWUD01000173.1:0-10803 GCA_018236485.1 Plebejus idas
TCTATTGTGGTACGAAACCCTTCGTGCGCGAGTCCGACTCGCACTTGGCCGATTATTATTACAGGAAAATGAATGTTCGGTTCCTATTTAGTAAACGTATTTCTAATCTGGCAATTTGATTTGCGAAATCCGACATTTCAAGGAAACATTATAAAGTATTCGGTTCTTGTTTTAAAATAATTTTTTATCGATTTCGATATTTTATATGCAGACCATTTTCAACTCACTACACGGCCGAGGTCACACCGCTTTTCAGACTGAATCATAATTGAGAACTGAAATAATATGGCCGCGGCGGATTCCAACCAAATAAATGCTAATTTATGTATTTAACACCGCATAAATCTTCTCTATGTCTTGCGATATTTAATTACTTTGTATATTATGTTGTGTCCTTCAGTGTTACGTAACACTCTAGGGGGCCTGTTTAACCAATTCGAATAAGTGCCGGATAGGCTATCCATAACTTATCTGACAGTACTCCATACTCTCCATGTATATTATGTCAGATAAATTGTGAAAGTAGTGAAACAGGTCATAAGCCAAGTAAGCATCACTAATAAAACGACAAAGTTCTAAAACAAAAACATGATTTCTAGAATAATGATACTTACTACCTACACGTTAAAGTTCATCGTTAGCTCTTTACTCTTTAAATAGAAGACTCAGAATCAAAGGAAAAAGAATGTTATACCTATTAGTCTGTTTATAATATATTACTAGCTGATGACGCCCGCAACTCCGCTGCGCCAAAATTATGCAAAATAGGTTCAGCGTTTTAGACGTGAAGAGATAGCACACAGACACACTTTCGCATTTATAATATTAGTATAATAAGTATTTCAGTAATTTCAGTAAATATTTCACGGCATACGTATTAATCGAACACACACTGGATTCTAGACAGTTACAAGGTCTCTAAAATTAGTTTGGAATATCCTATAAATATTATGTTCTTCAAATGAAACACTCAAGTTTCATTTGAAAGACAGCTCGTTTCACACTCTGTCTATGTACATCTATAATATAATATATTTCTACGTGAGTAAATTATATTCTTACGTGTTTCATAGAGACAGTTGTTTCACACTCTGTAGATATTCATAATATATATTATATTTCTACGTGGGTGAATTATAAAATCGCAAATAATATTTTAAGAGACAGCCGATTCATCCCTGTCCCCGTGACTTCTAAAGTAACCTAGTAGGTCTGTTAATTAGACGGTAAAATATGACGTCATCAGTCGCATTAATAAAACACGGCAAAACTCTCTGTCCGGTCCCCCGGGCCTCTGCCAATTTAATTACTGTCCCCTACACTTGGTTCAAACTTATGTTACCCCTGTCATGATCTTTAAGCTAGATATATAAGGCTTATTTCATGAAACTCATAGTATTTTAACTTTGAACGGACTATGTTTAAAGTGTGCATGTAGCTTTGAGACCAACTCGGTATACAGAGTGCACTGCGACATTTGGCTAATTAAAACTATTACGTCATACTTACTGTAGGTAAATTTTGTTCTGTAATATAGGTGTCAATACAGTCTCGATATCATAAAACAACTAAATGGTAAGTATTCTCGGAAAATTGATCAAAAGTTCAAAAATCGCCTTATAATATTAAAGCGGTTAATTTTATTGTATACTATTACAAAATAAATTAGAAAGTATAATTTAAATATTATGAAAATTAGAGTTATTATAGTAAAGTGGGTTTGATTCCCAATTTGGAACATAACAGAGCCACCGATATCAAAATCGTTCTAGGATACCTATTTATTGTTTGCACAAGTCAAGGTTTTATTTACAATTTTGAAATACTTACAGTAGAATAACAAAATATACCTAGGTACTAGTAGCAATTACACAATACTAACTAGTATAATTATCACCTATTACTACACGTGGATTTCAATTTATTATAATATGCTTAGGTTTGACAAAATTACAGATATTACACATTATGTAATAATATGTCCTCAAATTAAACTGATAAATGGCTGAGACAACTGACAAAATTGAAGCAATAACGGAATTGATATAACGTTGTTATTTATTCAACGTGTGCCTCTTTTATTTTATTATTCCATTACGATTTTATTCCTTCGGGACTTTGTCAAACTATAGTCTTCCTTCACTACACAGTACACAGTATAAAACAAAGTTTCCCGAAATGAAGTAGAAAAATACTGATTGTCCCGGAGGTTCTGCACTCCTGCGGAATCAGAATTTACTATCCGCATTCTTACAAGATTCTTTTGGCTCGTGGCCTAAATTAATTCAATCACGATTATGTCATCCACGCGCCAAAATATAGTTGTTGCAGGTTTTTTGGCGCACAGGAAAGAATTAACATCAATGAAAAATTTTAATAATTATTAACGAATTCGAAAAAAGTAAGACAGTTTTTTTGCGTTACAGGTACAAAATATTTAATAGCAACAAACAAAAACAACACTTACACTTAGCAGTAGCATCGATTTTCTCCCGTTGCATGGGGGAGCTGGCAGGTTCCCGTGGGATACGACACCTGATGGGGTGCCTTTTGTTATTCATGTAAATTTATACAGTATCGACCCACTCGGTGCATGATATGAAAAATCATTTTAACCGACATCCATATTTTCTCATTTATGTTGGCATACCCACGCACGGATGTAGCCAAATTTTGATATTGGCGTGAAAGATGCATAGGATGTGGCATAAAAAGAATAAGTATAAGCGGACATTACTACCTATGTGGAGAAATAGTTATACATAATGTAACATAATTTGATGAAATAAGTCATGGAGGTAAACCAACTTCAAATTAAATCAAAGCAAAAACGCAAAATGTTTCATAAGACTACTTCAAGAGGCTTTAATAAACTAAAAATAACAAACTCAGTAACACAGCGTCCAATTTCGTTTTAAAAATTGTTGAAAGGTGAACTAAGGCGCAATCTCGGCTCCTCTTCGCTCGTTATTTTCACTTACAAGGGAGTTATATTAAATTTAAACCTAGACTCGTCTTACGTCCCAGGACTTTTCGAGATAAATCTAGGGCTTAGAATTATATTACTGGAGCGAGACAGAGTTTGTTCTGGGAGAGTAAATTAGAGTCTTGCAGCTGGGGCTTTGGAACTAGGTTTTTCATGTGAATTTCAATCAAAACCTATAGTTTAATCTCTTTTCCCTTGCAAATAAAAAGGAGCCTATAATATACGAATTGATCTAGACTAAAAACCTCGAAATTCGTTGCGTAGTTTTCTTTTGCGTAAGAACGACGATATATTTTAAAAGCGGCCGTAAGAGGCATTATATGATTTTCCATGTAAAGTGTTGATGGTGTAGGCTTCAAATCTGCCAAATAACAAGAATTAACACCAGAGAGTGTTAATTCTTGTTGTACAACAAGAAATCGAGGATATCCCTACTGATTTTTGCTTTTACTCGAGGAATAAGTTGTAATAAATTGTTTTTCACTCGACGTTGAGGGATGAGCCAATTTAGCTCTAGGGAAATAGGACCCCTGTATTGAAGCGATAGACCCCGACCCGACACCGGGAATAAATCCATTAGCGCGGAATTGCTTGTAGTGGCGGTCGCTATTAAGCTCCTTGCTGAAAGAAGGTATTGGATTGGTATTGTCAGTAATTTATTAATTTGTATACCTACTTTGTTCTTTGAGGTCGTAATGATTAAATAGCGCGATTCTGTAACTGGAGATTGTTATGTATTTGCTAGCCCTGGGTTGAAAACAACGGTATAAACACAAGAATTAGGCTGCGTTTCCACCAGAGATGACTGTGTTGCGAGGAATGTGTTTTTGAGAACCAATAGAATTGCTTCATTGACGTGACCTAGGTCAATAATTATTAATAGAATCGCTGCGCTGGAACTTACAAACACATTCCTCTCAACACATCTCTGGTGGAAACGGAGCCTTATGCGGTTTTTGCCTCGCGTGAAGTAAATTCTAAAATACTTATAATCCTGACATAAAATATTTAGATGTTTTAATTAAAATATTATATTATGTTCATGATTTATTTTGTTTCAGGATGGGGCGAATCTCTGCTGTCGCTGCCGAAGAAATGGCTCAGCACACAGGTGTATGGATCCGAGGACGAGGACTTTCAGGTAATAACCAAAAATATTATATGACCTTTCTTATTCTCTAACCGACTTCCAAAAAAAGAAGTATATTAATTTATCTATAACAAATTTATTGCCGTATTTTTATAATATTTACAACTATTTTTATTTGACAACCTAAATATTCTTAATCACATTCCTCAAGAAAAATTTGAATGCTTTGCATGCCACGCAACACATCGCGTGTCGGTAGCCATATTGTGTTCCCCACGATATTCAAAGGGATAAAATATATTATTAGGTCGCCAAGCTACCTGTCCCGGATCTCCAGGTGACCCTGGATACGTACCTGGAATTTGCCTCTGTGATTGTAAGCCCGAGGCAGCTGGAGAAGACCCGGGAGATTGTCAGGAAGTTCGCAGAAGACATGGGGCCGAAGCTACAGAATATACTGCTGGAACGACAAAAAGAAACGAATAATTGGGTAAGTTGATAGTCATCATATTAATTTTGAACCTCAAACCTATTCCGAATACATAATATCGCTGATGAATCTTAATATAATAAATTATTTTGTTTAACAAACCAAACAAATGGAAACAAAAGCCAGCTTCACGCAGTATTTAACAGAGTCAAATTTTATCGCTTACGAAAAGTTTTCATTTAGAAATTCATAACACATAACAATGCTATTATGCGCGGCGCATTGTTCACGTTCTCTAAAAAAAACTTATGCGAAAATGACGGGGGAAAGTCGAGTTGTATTTTTTAAAATATGAATACCAAAACTGTATTTTTACTCTCCACGTTATATCTAATCCAGAATTGCAATAGCGAGCAAGAAATTTCAGATGTAGCTAGTGACGAAAACTCTTCAGAAAAATTTAATGTGCATTTAGAAGAATCTTCAAATGTTGATAATTTATTTAACACGACGTTACAATTTATTGAACGGTTATGTGTGTGTCTTAATAAAACGTTCTTTCAAAGTGATTCTACAGTTTCTGAAGATCATAAACACAACATCTCATCAAAATTTATAGAAAATGATGACGTTCACAAAAATATTAATAATTTTACTTGTCAGGACATCAAAGGAAATGTAATCATAAAAATAAAAGAAAATATGAAAGCAGCAGATGAGCTCCCAGAAGTAATGGCCAATGATAATGAGACTGAATTTGAAGACATTTTATACACATTATTTATCAGGACACAAAATATTCGCACTTATTTTATAAATGAATATAGTATTACGAAGAAAACTTCAGATTTAGATACCCAAGATTACAGTACAATAGTTATCCTGACAATAAATGATACGCCGTTCCACGCAAAATCATTAACCAATACAAACATCACAAAACAAGAACTATACAACATATTGCTCAAAAATAATACTATGTATATTGATATAATAAGTACTAAAACTAATAGTAAAATTCATGATCAATCAGCACAAAATAAACCTTATAAGGCGAAGCTTTGTAATATTAATTCTATCTATACAACCATAATGAAAAGTAAGAATGATGATAACTTGAAGAACTACAAAATATTACGACGACAAAATTTCATAAAAATTTATATAGAAGTATTTAATATTAAGGATCAAGAAAATCTTACAAAGCTATGTTGTAAGGACGACAATTCTATAGAAAATTGTAATCATTCTGGTATAGTTATAAAAAATAATAAAAAATTTGTATCACAGAAAAACGATAACACGAAGATGTATAGAAGTATAATTTTAAGAATAAAAAACCTTATCAAACGATTCTTTGGAAAATCTTACAGAGAAAATGGATGCTATTCAGTAGATCAGAATAAAAATAAATTAGGCGTGATTGTGAAGAACAAAAATGAATCACTTCATTCAAATGAGTTGAGTACAATAAAAGACGAAAAGTGTTTGGATACAAGTTGTGAAGTTTTTCATTCTAAACGAACATCTGGACAAGAAGAAGATAAGATATTGAAGAGTGTTGTCACCTCGATAAATAATATTTTAAATAATAAAATAACTACTGCGTTAATGCAAGCACCAAACGATTACGAAAATATGACAAATATTCTAGGAAATTATGAAAGTAATTTAAAAGAGGAAAAATATTCTGGAGAACTGCATATAATAACTGAAAAAGTAACAAAATTACCAAACACTGTAGTTAAAGAAGATGTTAATATGAATTATTTCGATTCTGCAGCTGTTACCGATGTAGCAAGCACAGCTGATGTCATGTCGTCAAATATTATTAAGGAACCAATTGATTTTGATGTCATTCTAAAGAACAAATCTTACACCCTTATCAATGGACAAGAAGAGTCAATTAAAAAATTAAATAATAAAATATATTATGTGGATCAACGCATAACAATTAAACCTTCTAATTTATTGACAAGATTAAAATTTATTTCTACAAGTTCCACACGTTATAATAGCGGTAATAAAAGTTTAATAAGGACCAATGAAGCTAATGAGAAAGCAGCATCAAATTATAATGTTTTACACCACGTTACAGAAAAAAACCCTGAAAGTGATTTTAAGCCATTAAATACAAGTATCTTACGTTTTCAGTCTATGGAAAGTCCAACAACTTTGGCTGATTTAAGAGACTTAAGCAATCAAACCATCTCGAGTCATGTTATTAGGGCCTCAACAAATATTTCTATTGGACCAAATACCTATGTAGGATTACATCAATTTCCACAAACAGTTAATACCAAAGCAGACAAAGATAGTTTACGTTCCACAGTTTTCGTTGGATTAACAACTTCAAGTGCTACACTATTTTCTGAATCAGAAGATGTTGGATTTGAAGATATTTTAAATAATCTGTCGGAGAAACCATACATGCCCGAAATTATTAACAACAGTATAGTTATGAACAACCGTTTATTAGCATCACAAGAATTATTCAGCTCAACAAAAAATTTTGATTTAATGCACCAGAGCCTAGACGAAAACGAAGAGTCCGCAAATAATAATGAATCATTACTTGCGAAGTTATACCTTCAGTCTGCAGATATACATACAACTTTGTCTAATATAAGAAATGATACTAAAGAAAAAATCTCTAGTAAATATTTAAATGCTAAAACTACAAAAACCTATAGAGAAAGTACCACTAATAAAAACAAAGAGAATGTGGACATGTTGCAATTTTATGAAAAAGCTTTGTCGAAACCTGATTTATATATCTTTAAAGATGTCACGATTGTTGATAATAATACATCCAATGTTGATTTCGCAGTGGTAACAAATAAAATGGTAATATTTCCTACGATGCTCGATACAACTATATCACCTTACACAGAAAATACTTTAAGCACAAGGCTAAATGATATCCAACCGAATTCTTTACTCACCAACTATCCCTCAGCCTACACTGAAAAAACAGAGTTTCAAAAAAACATTATTAATGAATTAGTTCATACTAATGCGACTACTGCAAAAGAGAAGATATCAAAAAATAAACCAAAAGTAAACGAAGAATCGTTGGAATTGAAAATAAATATTTCAAATAAGCACGAATTATCCAATACTATTCTGCCAATTACTATTCAAACATCTTTGTTATCTGTTATGGGCAGATTACATGCACGAAACCTTCATGAACCAACAGTAACCTTAGTTCATGAGGATCCACCAGTAACATCTCAAGAATATGATAAAATGTCCCCGTTTGTTGACATACCAGAAAAGTTATATGAAGAAAAAATAGTACTTCAAAAAAGTAAAGAGGAGGATAACAGTTTAGCGAATGTTGCTGAAAGTAGTACTACAGCAAACGAAGATCAATCGTTAACATTTAATTCAAATAAGATTTTTTCAATAGCCTCTGAACAGGAGAGATTGCGTACACAAGACCGAATCAGGAATGATAAAAGCAATTTATTTTTGATTTTTACAACAGAATCTGACTTTAAATTACCTCCAATGAGAGACAAGCTAAATATGCAAAACAGTGAAAGCTCATTTGCTAATGGTTATGTGACAAAATATTTAAAACCTGCGAAAATGGTAACGAATGATTGGCTAGGAAACAACTTACGAACAGTTAATTTAACAAATCAAGCAAACAAAAGTTTACCCAAAGATACTATGTATTATACAGAATATCATAGCGTAAAGCCAACTAAAATAAGAGATAACAAACATGATAACTTTAGAACTACAGAAAATATTAGTACAATATTTGATTTGAATTTAAATAACTTAAATAGAACTACGTTATCGATTTTAAATAGCAATTTTGATTCCGAACATACTAAGAAGAATAATAAGACAATATTTTTAGAACCAAATACTAAAATATCATGGTTTAATATTCAGTCTAACATGACACTATTATTTAGTCAAATAACCTTAAAGAGTATAGAGGAGGCAACAATAGAAATAAGTAATCTGACCACAAATACTACAGAAATTGTTAACTATCCAAAATTCGTATACGAAAAAAGAACTACGCATTTTACAGATTCTGCAATCGTTCCTAAATCTACAACATATAATGTAATAAACAAGTCGCGCAGTACTGTTGAAGCAAATAAAAATAGAAACATAAATAATAAACAAATTGGTACTTTGAAAAATAAAACTAACCTTACTATACGCCAAGAAAGTATGTTACGTCAGTTACAAAATTCGAAACTAACCGAATCTATCTTCGATTCAAAGTTTAGAGTATCAACTGAAAAATATTTTACCGAAAAAACTAAACTCATTGAAAATAAATTAACCATTCTCACACCTCAAATAAAAACTGAAAGCAATACTTTGAAAACTATCCCTAAGTCATCAGGTCAGCCAATAGCTGTTAAATTAAATAAAAAAATAAAATACAACACTTATGGACCATCTAGCTACCATATTGTCCGAAGAGATCCAGTTACTGAAAACTTTTCATTAAGACGTACAACTACATCAAATTTTAAAACACTACAAAATAAGATACAACGTGATCATAAGCAAACGAATAAAAATAAAATACCTAGAAATAGTAACAGTAAAAATATAAAGCTTACTTCTCGTTTACCGAGGCTGAATAAAGAAGAGAAAAATCACACTTTTAAAATCACCAAGCTTAATTCTTATTTGGTGACACGATCTCATAAAATGGAAAAATCGACACCTGCACATATGCCATGGTCTTTATTAAGAGAAATAAAACCAAAAATTCACCAACTAGATCATTATTATCTACAAAGGAATAGCATAGAAAAGCCGTTTTCCGACTTTGAACTAACAACTACGATTAAACCAAAGAAACTAAAAAAGAGAACAATGCTGAAATCAAAACCCAGTTATTTTTACTACCTTAATGATGAAGATAATTTTAATTACGATAATGACATAATGCTAATTAACGAAGAAGGCGTATATAAAGAGACTACACAGAAAATTAATGGTCCAGAAAAATCGGAACTAGACCAACAATACCAACAACACTCTAAGCCAAAATATAATCAAAATAGAATAAATCCCATTAAAAAATATCTTTACAACTCTAAATATATAAAAACAACCCCACCTGTAAACAATTTTATTCGAGAAAGGAATAATATGAAATATTACAATTCGTTGGAAGATCCATTTAATTATTACAATACCGAGAAAAGCAAATATAATATAACGACATATGAAACAACAGCTGCGGGAGAGAGACGAACCTTTATTAAACCAACGCGAGCGTACAAACGTTATTTTTAATGTTAATGTGGAATAATAAACGTCTTGTTGTACTATTTATGGTTTTCATTTTTACCTAAAAGTTTATTTAATGTCAGAACCATAAAGTTAATGTACCTAGCGGAATATTAACCTTATGGTCAGAACTCAGACATCTGAGATAGGTACACAATTAATATAATTATTTAGTCTTAGTCTGTTAATAAAATTTTCTTATAGAAGAAAAGTAAAGTCTACGAATTTTGCTACACATAATACTTATTACTATCTACACCACTACGAATTAGTACCACAATAAAACCTGCATGCTTGCAAAGTATGCAATAATTTAGGCGATAGTGCATTTTTTGTAAATGTGCTATGAGATAGAGGTACGATATATCAAAATATTTTAAATTTATGTAACGAGCCCATAACGAGCCATATTAATTAACCGCAATACACCCGATATAATGATCTTCTTATAAACAAATTCTTTCTTTTTAGTTATTGTTGTTTTTTATTAAACTATGGAACAATAAAAATATAATAATAAATAAAGTTATGCACTTCCCTTTCCCTCTTAGGTGCGGGATTGGTGGCTGGACGATATGTACCTGAAGGTGCGACTTCCGCTACCCATCAACTCAAACCCAGGGATGGTGTTCCCGCGCCGACATTTTGCCAAAATGGATGAGGTGGCCGACCTCGCAGCGCTCTATATTGACGACCTTCTGGACTATAAGGAAATGCTTGAAAGGTAAGGAATCAAACAACAGTTTGTATCGTGTAGCTTCGAACACTTCATATGGTCTTGGGCATCTTTATTTGACGAATTTTAAGATGTTGAGATTCTAGAGGTTTAAGATGCTGTAGTTTGAGTTCCCAGCATTGTTCTCATAGAAAAAGTTGTTCGTTTTGACGGGCTCATTTGTTGGTTTCAAGGATAACGGTGTTTACAGTACCAACATACTGTATAATAAGAAATGTTGCCCGAAACTCGTTTATCGCGCGGGAACCGTACATTTTCCCAGGACAAAAAGTATCCTA
>DWUD01000174.1:0-10795 GCA_018236485.1 Plebejus idas
GAGTACTGAATACTCTCCATAAGTATCCGTATTGTCTCACCAGTCATGCTGTATATATTAATATTACACTAATTTGATTAAATCATTTAATTTAAGATAAAAATAAACATTAGTTTCCTTAACATTTGTGACCACGTGCAAGTTTCTTACACCGCAGTTTTCTCTCTGGGTGAGTTGCTGAAGCCATGGCATATCATGACGTCAAGACAAAGTTTTATATTTCTAGATAATTTGGAAATCAAACATTTTTCATTTGAAATCAACAATATCCAGACTCCAGAGTGTCGACAAACATAAATAAAATCCTAATAATCTCTCAAATTCTAATAATATCTCAAAATTACTAAAAACCGTCTTCTTTTGGTAACCATAGAATATTGTTAAAAAAGGAATACTTACAACCTTTCCTCCTTGGCTTGTCACGATAACAACAGTTTTTTGAAACTTGTATACAAATAGGCGAACCCATGTTGTTCCGTGAATAACAATCAGATGTTTCCTCCGAAGAAGTTGGTACGATAACAATAAATGAAGATGACCTCGATGTTAATTCTTTAGCAATTATTTGTTTCAATACATCTTCTAAATCATTTTCATTCCCGTTTTCAAAGTTAGCGCTTTCACGGGCGAAATTTTCATAGTCTTGAAAGTCGGATCGGGTTGATTTCATAGCGTGTAAATTTTGGCTAAGATTTCCCACTAAGACCTCGGAGTTGAAAAAAATTGCCGAAGATTTTTTATAAATGTCACTGCAAAATATTATTTTAGGATAGGTTTAAATTGAAGATAAATTTAACAATAAGGCTTGTTAATCGTCTTTATATTTTTGTTTAAAAAAAAGAGATCGCGATAGAATTTTGTAAGAGACGATAAGCAATAAACGTGATCCATAAAGCTCGTTTCCTGAAAAAGCGGTGCCGTCGTGCAGCGGCTGCAATACCATAAAAGAAATACGTTGTCCACGTAAGCAATAGACGACGTTCCAGTGACGTCATTCACCGCTGCATCACGGCCGCCACACGACGGCACTGCTCTTGAAGGAAACCAGAGCTTAAGCAACTAGCCCTAAAGGTGAGTGACAGTAGAAGTAAGGTGCTCTAATAAGAGCTTCATAAACATTAAACACGCATGTTTTAAAGCACTTGAACTGAAGGCTTTTAATTGTTGAGACATAATCTTTGTTTAGTGTACCTATAGCGCTTAGGGGCGACACAATATGTTTATGAATATCGTCATTATTCAATTTAATATTAAATATTATTTAATTCATCAAGTCCCAAGCGATCACATACGGCCGCGATAACAATAGATAAGTTGTGTTTTTCACGATCGACGGGTTCATTGGAAAATGCTTTTAACACTACTATGTAAAACGGTGTCATGTTCAAAATACCTGAGCGTGTTAAGGGAATCCAAACTGCTTCTTTCGAGATTTATTTCACTTCCGGATTTATTGTCTTCATCGACAACATCATCCCCAAAATATCGATCACATTGGTGTAAAACATCCAGGGACTTGTTACTATCAGAATTTGGTGTCACAAAACTCAAACTCGAGTCAATTTCGAAAAATCTAGAACTCAAACTTGAGCTTATTGTAGAACTATAGCTTTTTAATACACTGTTAAATGCATCTTCAGATTCAATTATCTTGCGACTTATATTATTAATTTGGGGAGGGAAAGTACATAATTTGAATTCATTTTTTGTAAATTTCATTAAAAAGCTTTCGGATCTCGTAATTTTACGCTCAACATTCTCGTCGTTTACAAATGTATTAAGCGTCATTGTTGAAAATTTTTTGAAATTTTTTAATTGGTTGTTATGAAGTAATCCAGATATTTCCGATACTCTCCCGACTGTTATTTTTATACCTTCATTATCAGTAAATACACCTCCTTTAACACCTGGAAAACATTCTTCGGGGCATGGACAAATAGATGACATATCAGGAGATGTAATTCTTATTTTAACGTAACTGTGCTTGAACTTAACTTTTTTTAAATCACATCCACATTCTTTGTCACAAGTTGTTGTTTTCGTAACTTCTTGAATGCTTTCAGAAATTCCGTGTTTAGCATCCATACCTTTTCTACTTTCAGGGATAAGGGATATTTTGCTAGCCTTCTTTGTCGACGTTTTAACTTTTTCTATTAATGCAATCTCAGATGGCGTTCTACCTTTGGGCAAATCTAGTCCCAAGCCAGCCTGATTACGTAATATTTTCTCTTTTTGTGATTTTGATTTTCCTTCTAAAGGCACGAGATACCCTTTTGTCAAAGCTTTATCATATATTTGCTTTTCTTTCTCACTCGTTGGTTCTGATGGTAAACCTAAGTCGTAACGAACTTTGTCAATGATTTTCTTTTCTGATTTATTCTTCGCTTTAGGGAGTGCGATTCCTTGCATCGCCAAGTTTCTAAGAAGTCCTTCTTTCTCATGATTTGGTTTTCCTTCTAATGGCTTAAAATACCCTGCTGCTTCAGCTTCTTTTATTTGTTCAGACAAAATACTTCTAGGTTTCAAAACATCATCAGTGCCTTTTTCGAAAACTGTAGAAACGACGTCACAAATACAATCATCAACAGGACCTTTCGACTCTTTAATTTTTTTTGCGGAGACCTTTTGTAATTTTTCGATTTTCCCTCTTTCTTTTACAGTTTTTGGAGTTGAGGTTTTAATTTTAGCTATTAACGCTTTTTCAGATGACGTCCGCCCTTTTGGTAATCTTATTCCCATTGCTGCTTGTTTCCGAAGAATATTCTCTTTCTGTTCAGACGACTTTCCTTCTAACGGTGTGATATAACCTTTAGCTGCAGCTTTATCAAATTGTATTTTTTCGAGTGATGTTTTTGGCTGAGGCGGTAATCCTAAATCAGCTTGAACTTTTGCCATGATTTTTTTTTCAGAGACTGTTCTAGCATCTGGCAAAGGGATTTCGCGCATTGCTAGATCCTTAATAATTTTTACTTTCTCTTCTTTTGTTTTTCCCTCTAGAGATTTAATGGGAGACACCGCAATTTTTGAGACCTTTGGAGAAGATTTTTTAACTTTATCTATTAATAACTTCTCCGATGCTGTGCGACCTTTGGGTACGTTTAAGCCTAATTTTAATTGATTTCGAATAATATTTTCTTTTTGTGATGCTGTTTTTCCTTCTAAAGGTGCAATGTGACCAGATATTATAGCTTTATTATATTTCTCTTTTTCAGCAGGCAACGTTGGTGCTGGGGGAAGCCCTATTTCATCTCTAACTTTTTCTAACATTTTATTTTCTGATGGAGATTTGGCTTCCGGAAGCGGGATGTTGTTCATAGCCAAGCCTTTAAATATAGATTCTTTTTGTACCTTGCTTTTACCCTCTAATGGTGTCAATAAGCCAGCTGCTTTAGCTTTTTTCAACTGTTTAGATGGTAAACGTACTTCAGATTCAACCTTTACTTTGTCTATCAAATTTTTTTCTGATGATGTACGGCCTTTGGGTAAAACTAATCCCATTTTTAATTGATTCCTAACAATATCTTCTTTCTGAGAAGGTGTTTTACCTTCCAATGGCCCAATTTTTCCAGCAATTATAGCTTTTTTGTATTTAATCTTTTCTTCTGGTGAATCTGGTTCCGGTGGAAGACCTATGTCCAAACGAATTCTATCTAATAACTTTTTTTCCGATGATGTTTTTGCTTCCGGAAGAGGAATACCATTCATAGCTAAACCTTTTAAAATTGCTTCTTTTTGTTTTTTCTTTTTACCTCTTAATGGTGTAAGTAATCCAGCGTCCTTAGCTTTCTTCATTATTTTTGATGGTATGTGTACTTCTGATGTAGCTCTGTCTATAATAGATTTTTCAGACAAAGCACCTTTAGGTTCTTTGGTTGACGCAGTCACTTCTGGTAGTTTTTTAATTTTAGCAATTAACGATTTTTCTGAAGATGTGCGTCCCTTAGGCAAATTTAATCCCATATTGATCTGATTTTTTAGAATTTCTTCTTTTTGAGATCTAGTTTTACCTTCTAAAGGACCAATGTGTCCAGTAATTATTGCTTTATTGTATTTATCTTTTTCTGTAATAGACTTAGGTACTGGAGGAAGTCCTAAGTCTTCTCGCACTTTTGTTATTATTTTGTTTTCAGAAGGTGTTTTGGCTTCTGGAAGTGGAATATTGTTCAAAGCCAGCCCTTTTAAAATAGCTTCTTTCTGTTTCTTCTTTTTGCCTTTTAATGGCGTCAGTAATCCAGCATCTTTTGCTTTTTTCATTACCTCACTTGGTACACGCACTTGAGACGTAACCTTCCCTATCGTTTTTTCAGATGGAGTACGAATTTCTGGAAGTTTTTTTACTTTTTCTATTAATGATTTCTCAGAAGATGTACGGCCCTTAGGTAAATTAAATCCCATTTCAATCTGATTTTTAATTATATCTGCTTTTTGAGATCGAGTTTTTCCTTCTAAAGGTGCAATTCGTCCGGTAATTATAGCTTTGTTGTATTTGTCCTTGTCAGCAGGAGACTTTGGGGCTGGGGGAATTGCTAGGTCTTTTCGGACTTTTTCAATTATTTCATTTTCTGATGCCGTTTTAGCTTCGGGAAGTGGTATATTATTCATTGCCAACCCTTTTAAAATTTTTTCCTTTTGTTCTTTTTTCTTACCTTCCAGTGGTGTCAATAATCCGGCAGCTTTAGCTTTTTTTAATATCTGCGATGGTAATGCTGCTCTTGGATCTTTTTTAACCTTGTCTATTAAAGATTTTTCAGATGATGTGCGCCCTTTAGGTAAATCTAATCCCATTACCATTTGATTACGTAGAATGTCCTCTTTTTGAGAAGTGGTTTTTCCTTCCAACGGCGCAATTTTACCAGATATTATAGCTTTCTTATACTTTTGTCTTTCCGACGGAGATTTGGGAGTAGGTGGAAGACCCAAATCTTCTTGCACTTTTTTTAATATTTTATGGTCGGAAGAAGATGTGGCTTCTGGAAGTGGAATATTATTCATTGCCAAGCCTCTTAAAATAGCTTCCTTTTGCTCTTTCTTTTTGCCTTTTAATGGCGTTAGTAAACCTGCCTCTTTTGCTTTTTTTAATACCTCTGGAGGTACACGTACTTCGGATTGAGTCTTATCGACTTCTGTTGAAATTTTATCCGTTGAAATTTCTGAAGATACTATACTACAAATACACTCGTCACTTGGCCCTTTTGCTTCTTTCATACCTTTTGCCGATACCTTTTTCAGTTTATCTAATTTTTCTTGGCTTTTGGGCAATTTCGGTGCAGTCTTTTTAATTTTAGATATTAAAGCTTTTTCGGAAGATGTACGACCTTTTGGTAGGGTGAGCCCCATTGCCGCTTGATTGCGAAGAAGTTTTTCCTTTTGTTCGGCAGTCTTTCCTTCTAAAGGTAAAATATAGCCCTGTGCAAATGCCTTTTCGTATTGTTCCTTTTCAAACGACGTTTTAGGTGGAGGAGGTAATCCAACATCAGTCATAACTTTTTTTACAATTTTTTTATCAGATGCAGTCTTAGCTTTAGGCAAAGGAATCCCACGCAAGGCAAGATCTTTTAAAATATTTTCTTTCTCTTCGTTCGTTTTACCTTCTAGGGGCACCATTAAACTTTTTGATTTAGGAATTAATGGTGAGGACTTTTTCACTTTATCTATTAAAGCTTTTTCGGAGGGGGTACGACCATTAGGCACATTTAGACCCATTTTTATTTGATTTTTTAAAATAACTTCCTTCTCTGAAGAAGTTTTACCCTCCAGGGGTACAATTTGACCAGAAATTATAGCTTTATTATATTTTTCTCTTTCAGTATGTGAGTCAGGTGGTGGAGGAAGACCGAGGTCTGTTCGAACTTTTTGTATTATTCTATTTTCTGATGGGGACTTGGCTTCTGGAAGTGGAATATTATTCATAGCTAAACCTTTGAAAATATTTTCCTTTTGTTCTCTACTTTTACCTTCCAAAGGGGTTAGTAATCCAGTGTCTTTTGCTTTTTTAAATACTTGTGATGGCAAACGTATCTCACCTTTGGTATCTTTTGGTGACGTTGCTAATGGGACACCAGGAGATATAATACCGCAAATGCACTCATCGCTAGGTCCTTTGGCCTCTTTCATGAGTTTTTCTGATTTCTTTTGTAACTGTTCTATTTTTTCACGACTTTTTGGCACTTTTGGTGCAGAGGCTTTAATTTTACTTATCAAAGCTTTTTCCGAAGTTGTGCGACCTTTTGGTAATGTCAGTCCCATTGCTGCTTGATTGCGAAGTAGCTTTTCTTTCTGTTCATTCGTTTTTCCTTCTAAAGGTGCAATGTAACCTTGTGCTAAAGCATTTTTATATTGTTGCCTTTCGAAAGATGTTTTAGGTTGAGGCGGTAATCCCAGATCTGCTTGAACTTTTTGTATGATTTTTTTATCAGAAGCAGTCTTAGCTTTTGGAAGTGGGATATTTCGCATCGCCAAGTCTGTAAGAATTTTTTCTTTCTCTTCTTTAGTTTTACCTTCTAATGGTACAATCATGCTAGAATCAATTGCTTTTTTTAGTTTCTCAGCCGAAACAGTACTCGGCTTCTTGGCTGGGGCACCTTTTTTCGCTTTATTTATTAATGATTTTTCAGACGACGTTCGACCCTTAGGTAATTTTAATCCCGTCTTCATGACATTTTTTAAAATTTCTTCTTTTTCAGAATTATTTTTACCCTCTAGTGGTGCTATCCGCCCTGAAATTATGGCTTTTTTATATTTAGCCTTTTCAGTTGGTGTAGCAGGTTCAGGAGGAAGTCCTAAGTCCTCACGAACTTTTTCAATAATTTTATTTTCTGATGATGTATTCGCTTCTGGAAGCGGGATGCCATTCATAGCCAGTCCTTTTAAGATTGACTCTTTTTCTTTTTTATTTTTGCCCTTTAAGGGTGTTAGCAAACCACCATCTTTAGCCTTCTTTAATATGTGTGATGGAACTCGTATTTCAGATTGTATTGCTTTTTCTATGATGGCTTTTTCAGAAGGAGTGCGACCTATGGGAACATCTAGTCCCATCCTCAACTGATTTTTTACTATGTCTTCTTTCTGTGAAGCAGTTTTTCCTTCCAAAGGTGCAATTTTCCCAGATATTATTGCTTTTGTGTACAATTTTTTCTCAGAAGGTGTTTCAGGTGCTGGTGGAAGGCCTAATTGTTTTTGTACTTTGTCAATTATTTTTTGTTCTGATGGTGTTTTGGCTTGTGGCAGTGGAATGCCATTCATCGCTAAGCCTTTTAGAATATTTTCCTTTTGTTCTTTTTTCTTACCTTTTAATGGTGTCATTAAACCAGCAGCTTTAGCTTTTCTTACAACTTGAGATGGTAACCTTACTTCCGATATTTCAGAAGTAACCTGTTGACCTTCTGGTAAGCCAATTGCAGCTTTGGTGGGTGGATAGGTAACATCTTTTCGTACCTTGTCTATCAATTTCTGTTCTGAAGCTGTCCTTGCTTCTGGCAGAGGTGTACCACGAATGGCCAATTCTTTGAGAATTTTTTCCTTATGGTCAGGAGGTTTTCCTTCAAGTCGTGCCATTAACATACTCTTTTTAGCTTTTCTTTCCATCTCAACTGACGGGGACTTTAAAAGAGGCATGGTCGATTTAGCTGCAAGGACCTTAGAGACTAAATCTTGTTCAGATGGAGTACGACCAGTAGGCAATTTAAAGCCCAGTTTAGCAACATTACGTAAAATTTTTTCCTTTTGCATTTGTGATTTACCTTCTAAGGGTGCAATATCACCTGTAGCAATAGATTGTTTGTAAGCTCTTTTCTCGGAATCACTGGTTGGTTCAGGTGGTAAGCCCAGATCGTCGCGAACTTTTTCAATAAGTTTTTTTTCTGAAGGAGACTTTCCTTCTGGAAGAAGGATGCCGTTCATAGCTAAACCTTTCAGTATTTTTTCTTTTTCTTTCGGTGACTTTCCTTTTAATTTTTGTATTGGTGCTAATTCTTTGGCATTTTCCTTTACTTTTTCTATAAGAACTTTTTCAGATGGTGTTCTTCCTACTGGCAAGTCTAAGCCAACATTAGCTAGATTTTTGAGAATTTTTTCCTTTTGTGTTACTGGTTTACCTTCTAATGGTACTATTAACCCATCAGTGTAAGCTTTTTGATATTTTGATTTTGCTTCAGATGACATTGGTGGTGGAGGCAAGCCTAAGTCAGCATGAATTTTATTAACAATTTTTCTTTCAGATGCTGTTCTTGCTTCTGGTAATGGTACTCCGTGCATCGCTAAGCCAGTCAAAATTTTTTCTTTTTCTTCACGTGGTTTACCTTTTAATGGTGTTAATAGACCGGTGTCTTTGGCTTTTTTTAATATTTTTGATGAAACTGGAATATCTGATAATGGTGGAGCTACAGCTTTAATTTTTGCAACCATAGATTTTTCAGAGGCAGTACGACCATCTGGTAGAGGTATACCAAGTGCAGCTTGTTCGCGAAGGATTTTTTCTTTTTGTTTTGCAGTTTTACCTTCTAAAGGAATAATTACACCTGCAGCTGTCGCTTCTTTATACTTTTGTCTTAAAGCAGGAGTCTTAGGAGCAGGTGGTAATCCTAAAGATGCCCTTATATTATCCAAGAGCTCTTTTTCCGATGAAGTTTTTCCTTCAGGAAGTGGATTTCCCTGTAAAGCTATTCCTTTTAATACTTTTTCTTTTTGAGATTTTGTCTTCCCTTGTAATAGGGAAATTCTACCCAGTTCTTTATCTTTTACTACCTTATGAGCACTTTCAATCTTTTGGGCAGAAACATCGACCGTCGGAGTCATCAAACCACATAAACATTCATCACTTGGACCTTTACTTTCTTTAATTGATTTTGCAGTTTCTTTTTCTAATTGTTTAATTTTTTTGGTAGTATTAGCTTCAGTTTGAACTTTATTAATCAAAGCTTTTTCAGATGATGTTCGGCCTTCTGGTAATTTCAAGCCTAAGTTAGCCTGACCCCGAAGTATTTTTTCCTTCTGTAAAGCTGTTTTCCCTTGTAAAGGTGTTATTAATCCTTTATTTAAAGCTTTTTCATATTTTGCTTTTTCTGACGACGATTTCGGTTTTGGTGGTAAACCAACATCTTTTTGAATTTTATCTATAATTTTCTTTTCTGTTGTTGTTTTGGCTTCTGGAATTGGAGCTCCTTTTAATACTGCGTCTCGTATAATTTTTTCTTTTTGGTCTTGGGGTGAAGTTTCTAATATTCTTAAAAGATCGGGAGATTTTTCTTTACCCCTTTCAGTAGAAACTGCAGCTTCTTTTGGTGTCAATGCTTTTACTGTTTGGTCTTTAGTCTCAGGCGACATTTTGTCTACTTCAGCTTTATCTTTTTTTGGTAAAACCATACTTTCTCCTTTTCCTAGAGCTTCTTTGCTTAACTTTTTCTTTTCCAATAACTTTTTTTTACTAGCCGTAGTTTCTATTTCATGGCTTGCTGGCGGTCCTGTTTTTTCTCTTGGCCAACGACCGCACAAAATACAATTACAATTATCACAATTTTTTTTCTTATAGCAATCGTATAAGCTCTTCATCACTTCAAACATGGCATCAGAATTACAAGAGCAACAACAAGCATCTTGATTGGTACTGATTTGACATCTGTATACTTTACAATTAGTTTTGAAATTTGCATTATTATGAGAAATATATCCGCATTGATAGTAATGGTATGAATTCCCACAAACTTCTAGAGAATTTTGTGATAAAGCTCTTCGATCATCAGTAGTAACTCCTAGTTTAATGCTTTTATTCGTGTCTGTTTTTTTGATCAGCTGAAGTTGAGGAGTAGTAACTACTGCTCGTGGTACTAAGTCTACATCGACAACATTTTCTAATTCATATTTATTATTTACTGTTTCATTTATTCTTGTTTGTGATGATCCAACTAATATTATACGTTTTATTTTGCCACCTGGCTTGTTTTTGGAAAAAATAAAAATTCGTTTTCTATTTTTGTTCCTAAGATACTTTCTCTTCATCTTACTCTTGCTTGCGATATCGTTCACGCTTTCACCCATATTGCAGTATTTATTTAAATTGTACCTGGCTATAGTACCTGGCTACAAAAGTAAGACATCCGATTGTAATTTTTAATATCCAGTTTCTTTATAAATATCTTGATTGAAAACTAGCAACTCATGATTTTAATTAATCTTTTTGTAACTTTTTATGTGATTGCTGATATTATAAAAGTTGATAGAATTTAGAATCATTTTAGAATATACATAATTATTATTATTGCTGAATGCTATGGGTGGATTTTTTGGCAATAGACAATAAGAGACATGTTGAGACAGGCTTCAAAAAGTGTTAACTTTTTCTGGGTTCAAACTTCCAGCACAAAGGTTAGGCCGTTTGTCCACCGTCACCATCGCCGGACTACGCCGGACCCTCGACTTCCACTTTGACCAACTAAACTAACCAACTGCAACTGACCAACTATTTTTCGTTCCCAACGGTACAACTTTTTAGTTGGTTTGATAGGAATATTTTATTTTTTAAAATTTGTTCCCGTTCACACAACTTAATGAAATATGAAGTTTGTTGTGTATGAAATGAACTGGCGACTTACTGGCCTTATTAGCGGTTACCCGCGGCGTTACCCGCGATTTTTAAGTGAAATTAAATACTAATAATAGAATTAATTAAGATGATTTTCATCTTATGATTTTATTAAATTAGTACTTTTCACTAAAAAATCTTTAAAAAATAGTGTTTTATTTTAATGAAATAAGGGGGGCAAACGAGCAAACGGGTCACCTGATGGAAAGCAACTTCTGT
>DWUD01000175.1:0-10759 GCA_018236485.1 Plebejus idas
ATCCTGGGTCGTCCCAAATAGCCCCCAAAGTCTCAATTAGCCCCAACTTACGGTACTATAAACTTTTTAGCGTAAAAAAAATATTAAATACCTAATAAATATACACATTCATAAAGCCTTGTCAGACTCTATATTATGTTCGGCTGCCAACTGCCAAGTGCCAATTTGCCAAGTAGCCAACTAATCGATAAAATATATTTCATAATGTGGTCACACCAGCCGGAAGTACGTCATCATGATCAGTTGTTTTCGTAAGTTGTCTGCCTGGCTGTCAAACGAGCTGTCAGTTGTCAAAAAGGTGTGCGTTCCTCTCGTCTTGACACTGCTAGCCAGTGCGATTTGACGAGATTCTATTGGCTACCGAGACGTAACGTCTTGCTGGACGGCTGGACCCGTGTGCTGGCCTATACTGGGACTAGCAAAGGAACGTCATCATTTCATCAAATGTCAACTGTTGTAGCATGATTGTAGAGCGCACGTTTATTTGCTAATTTATAATTTATTGTAGAAAATATTGTTAGAATAAAATAAATATATTTTTCTAAAAATGGACAGCAGTTGGTTTCAATCTATCGGACGACCTAAATTTGTCGTTGCTCCTATGGTGGACGCCAGCGAGTTGGCCTGGCGATGTTTGTGTAGAAGACATGGTGCTACATTATGTTATACTCCAATGCTGCACAGCAATGTTTTTATAAAGGATCCAAAATACAGAAAAGAGAATTTCACAACATGTGAAGAAGACCGCCCCTTAATTGTGCAGGTATATAAATGTAAATGATTAAAAACAATATCAACCTAACCATTACTTATTTAAAACTTGTTTAAAACAAAAACATTACTTTGATGTACCCCGTGTCACTAATAAAATCTCATTCAATCTCAAGCTCATCTGAAAATCTACTTTTAAAAGCTTCAAGCCTACCAACAACTCTCAGGTTAGGTATATCTTTGAAAAATATGTATAACCTTAGAGTAATGTTTAAATACTCCTGCACAGTTGGGTAAAAATCTTTTACAGATATATTTACATTTTACGAAAACAACTCAATAATCTATAAGTAAAACTGCACAGAAAAGAAAACACGCCACATTCATCCATTGCGCTATAGAAGTTTTCTAAGCGCGACGGAATATATACGACAGATAACTTCTAGGTACTTTATTATGTGGCAGATACAAACATCTAATATATAAAAATAAGTCGGGTTTTCCTTGACGCTATAACTCCAGAACTTACGAACCGATTTCAACGGTTTTTCATTTGTTGGAAAGGTCTCGGGCTCCTTGAGGTTTATAGAAAAAAAAACAGAAAAAACTTCAAGAGAAAAGCAGGAAAACAGGCAAAACAACGTTTGCTGGGGCAGCTAGTTAGCATAATAATAATTTCTGAATATACATGTTTACAGTTTTGCGGCAATGATCCTGAAGTTATGGCTGCAGCTGCAAAGTTAGTGGAGAAACATTGTGATGCCATTGACATTAACCTTGGGTGTCCACAGCAAATCGCTAAAAGAGGAAGATATGGTTCATTCTTGCAAGATGAATGGGATCTACTGAAGCAAATTGGTAATAAAACGTTCGTTTGTACTAAATTCTGAGCTTTCTATTAACACGTCGATTGTGGAAAAACGAGACACAATAGCTTATCTTTAGTTATCGCGGTCGCATGTGGCCGCTTGGGGCTTGATGAATTAATATATTTGTTATTTTTTTTACAGTCACCACAATGTCTAATGCAGTATCAAATCCAATAACTTGTAAAGTTAGAATATTTGAAAGTATTGATAAGTCAATTCAGTATGCTAAAATGTTGCAAGATGCAGGATGTAAATTGTTAACTGTGCACGGTAGAACAAGAGAACAGAAGGGACCACTCACAGGTATAGCTAGTTGGAAACATATCAAAGCCATTAGGTTAGTGAAATAAAATAACTATTAGTGAAAGTGGTATTCTACTGATTAAATAAAGTGGATCAAGGATAGGGCCCATTCTTTATTTTCTTTTCCTAATAATTTTATGAAAATCATCCAATGTTACTGTTTTTTTCTCTCTTAGATCCAATCTGGACTTAGATCAAATTTTGATCAGTGAAATAACACTTCAATAAAAATGTGAATGACACTAATACCCTTCCAAAATATAGATTCAAGGCATTTTTTTCATGTTTTTGAAAATACATTTCTGCCTTTCAGGGAAGCAGTAAGCATTCCAATGTTTGCAAATGGAAATATTCAATGCCTGGAGGATGTGTACAGGTGTATAGATTACACCAAAGTGGATGGTGTGATGTCAGCAGAAGGAAATCTTACAAATCCAGCCATTTTTGCTGGAGTCAATCCTGTTTCATGGGACATTGCCTTAGAATATATGGATCTTGTGGACAAATATCCTTGTCCTATGTCATACATTAGAGGCCATTTGTTTAAAATATTCCATAAAGTGTAAGTAAATCTATGTTTGCTTGTAACAGTTTTACGGTCTCTAATAGTCCTCTAATATCCAAAATAATATAAGTATATTATTTTGGATCCACTCATTAATTTGTGCACTTTTCATACAAAAACAATATATTCTTTATAAAACCATGTCATATTATTTTTGTTTAGTTTAGACATTAATTTTGTTGCTTTTATAAGCAGTTACATAATTTGAAAGTAAATATTATTTTCCAGTTTCACCATACCAAGTAATAATGAAGAGAGGGAAATATTGGCTACAGCTACATGCATGGACAATTTTAGAGAGGTTTGCCATAGAATAAGGAACAAGTACTTACCATATCATGAAGGGACATTACAATTTCAAGATACAGAAGATATATTGAGGCAAGGGTATAACCTAATTCTACCTCCGTGGATTTGTCAACCTTATGTCAGAATATCTCCTGAAGAGCACATTCAGAAGATGGATGTTTGTAGACAGAAGGTATACTAAACTACATATTTTAAAATGACTTGTTCAAACCATAAAACCTGGCACAGAATTTCATACAAAGGCATTTTACTATAAAGTTTTGTGTACATGGGTTAGTAACATACAAGTTAAAAGCATTTTTTTCATGTTTAATTTTTATATCTTTACATAGGATAGCTGTGATATGAAAAGAGAACACGAGGATTCGGAAGGTAATCCCATATCGAGGAAAAAGATGAAAAAGCTGAGAAGAATAATGAGAAGACCTATCAAGCCAGATGGAGAACACCAGGCCGGGAGGACAGGTGAACTGTGTCATAATAACGGCTGCTGTAATCCACTTGTAAGTGTTTTATTACTTTGCCATTACTTTTAAGGCCTCAGACTCGAAATCAGCAGGCCGATAGCGGTGACGGAGCGAGAGCGGTGCGTTTGAATGTATTCTTGTATTGTTGAATGTATTATTATTTGTAATTATATGGGACTGGCCTCAGAAGCAGCGGTGCGGCGAATGGCGCGCTTCATACTAGACGGCTTCCCGCGCCGCTCCCGCCCTGCTGCTCGCTGATTTCGAGGCTGAGGCCTTAAAGGTGGGACCGCTCTAAATGAAACTACACTACACAACGTGACACGTCATAGGCTAATATAATTGAATGATATCGTAAGAGCTAAGCCGCACTACGCGTCATCGGAGCTACGCGGCACAAAACGTCAGTTCTATGAAAATTAAAGTGTCGTATTGCTCCGCTGGTTGTAGTGTAGTGTCCCATAATGTGCCCATAATCTCCTATTAATTTGCATTTCTCCTTTTAATTTAATTTTCCAGTTTAGTCATGTCCTTTCAATACCTACAAGTATAAAATATTGTATTAAAAATTTTTCAGGGAGGGAAGTGCGTTTATCAACTGTGTAAGAAATGCTGCCGGAATAAATGTTTTCAAGAGGAATTGGACTGCACGGGGCACAGAATACTCGTGCACACGCGACGCGAGATGGCCAGGAAGCATGCTTCATAAACCTGACAATGGTTTGTCATTCATCATTGAAACCACAATTTGTTCAGTACCAAATTTAAAATATTACAATTTAATATATTTCATGTAAATATGAATTATTATATAATGCAAAGTAAGGAATGTAATTGTACAGGATGTTAATTTTTTACATCTGTAAATTAAAATATTTTATTACATGTTAATTTTTTTTCTGTCTGTACCCCATTGAATCGTACAACAAACACCTTAGCATAATATATATTGATGTTTAGGCTAATTTGTTAATAGCACTCAACATTATTGATTACACCATCTACACCCTACTCCATTAACCCTTACTATTTCTATGAAATATAAAATCGATATTTTGCCGCCGACCTACTTCTATTCGGTTGCGCGCGCAAAGTTCCGTACAAATAGTGCCTTATTGTTTCTAAAAATAACAAAATACCTTTTCGATTATTAATCGCTTCAAATGCACAAATGTTGCGCCACAAATCAAAGGAAAATACCGCAACGGCGGGTGAACGGTCTGCAGCTTCCCCTGAACTGGTACCAGGTGGTCTGTTGGCTCGTCATCGTAGCCACAGCGATCGTAAACTTTGTCGTCGTCATTAACATACAATTTTACGAGCTGCGATTAGCATCCCTCGTGATTTATGCGGTTTTGTATTCGTGTCACTTGATATCGCACGTGGCTGCGCTGCTGCTCGATCCGGCGGAGGAGGAACTACGAAAAATGGAATTGAACACCATCCCCGAGTTCGACCGCTCCGTCCACGCCCATGTCATAGAAAACGGAAGGTGCCACCTGTGCAACATAAACACTAGCAACAAGAAGACTAAACACTGCGGCCTCTGTAACAAATGTGTCTACCACTTTGACCACCACTGTAAATGGCTAAACAACTGCGTAGGGAGAAGAAATTATACGGCGTTCGTGATATGCGTCACTTCGGCTCTTCTGCTGTCGATCTATACTACCTCCTTATGTATAGTAGATGTAATATTTTTCCTCACAAACACGGGTCACCTGAGCAAATACGTACAGAACTACATCGCTTGCCCGACGATAGCTAAGTTTGTTATTACTAAATACTGTCCGAGATCAGTAGCTTTCCTGACTTTTTTAATAGTGCTAGGCTTGTGCGGTTTTGTGATCGCATGTGCTCTGCTGCATTTGCTATGTTTTCATATTTACATAGCGGTTTTAGGAGTATCGACGTACGAATATATCGTCAAAAACAGTAATCAAGACGCGCAGCACAAGTGTAATATGGGAATGTTTTATTTTATTAAGAAAAGAAGCAAGGAGCCGGCCAGTAGCGGCCCCAATGAGAACGTATCTGTGATAGATTCCGGTGTTAGTAACTTGATAAGTATATTGATCAATAAGGAAATAGTCAAAGCCAAGAACAAGTATGGACCAGACCGTAACAAAATTTATCCCGGCGACGAAAACATTATAAGCTAACAAACCTGACCTATGTTAAATTATTGAGACCAAAGTTTTTTAAATATTTTTTTGCAATATATGTGTAATTTATAACTAGATTTTTTTATTTCACTTTAATCTTTATCTTAATAGTATAAATCAAAAAGAAACTAGACTAACTAACACAGACATTGAATACAGCGCAAGTGGGCTATCAGATAGTTCAGTTGCTCATATAATATGTCTTTATATCTATAATAAATAATAATTAACATTAAATACATATTATCACAAGTTAATAATGAAACAAAAATAATCGTTTTATAAAATAATATTTATTTATTTATTGAAAAGAATACAATAGATAGTTAATATAGGTAAATGTACACAAATTTCACATTATAATAATTACTCTCAAAATAACTGCCTAAAAACCAAACAAACTCCCAACACTTTATGCATATGAAGATTGACATTAAAAATTTCTCCTTTCTCAACCTAAACATCTACTCCAAATAAAATAACTGAGCACCTTGCGCCAAATAAATAATAATTCCTAAAGTGAAACAAATGCCTTTAGAAGACAAAAAAGTAATGATGTAAATATATTGCCTTATAAAATGATTCAACAATGACACATCAATTCTAGTCAAAATCAAATGTGCATAGTAATGGTGATATTGGCACACATTAAAGATCCCAAGGAGCAAAGTGCACAGTTACTTTGGAACGAGTACCTAACAATTAAATACATTTAGTCCCGCCTGCGGCGACGATTCTGTTCCTCCTGAAATTGAAACAAATAGATTAGACTTATATTTATTTAGTGTATAATGTGATTACTGATTATACAAGGAAAATACAACTACAAGTTATGCAGATTTTATATACTAATAGAGCAGAAAGACTTGTTTGTTTGCATTTAATGGTCTTAAAAATTGGTTGACCAATTCTGATAAAAGGTTCAGTTTCTGAATTATACTTAAGCTTTAGGGTAAAATCGATTCCATCCATCCAGACAACATTCATATAAACCTATACCATTTACATCAGTATTTCCCAAAGTGGGCGATAACGCCCCCTTGTGGGCACTGGAGGTCTATAGAGGGGCGGTGTGGGACCCAGAAAAAACGAGACATTGTTTGCTTGGGGGCTGATTTATTTCATCTGAATGCATTTTAAATTGAAACAATGGGGCCACTAAAATATAATTCTTTCTCAAAGTGGGCAGTGGATAAAATAAGTTAGGGAACCCCAGATTGACACATACCTTCTGTGTTAATATGATGAGCAGTCTTCTGAACATTCCAATGAAGTCAATGAACAATTCCAAAGCATGTTGAACAAAGTCCTTGCTGCCCATCCTGCGTTTCTCGATGATGAGTTGTGTGTCGAAGAGAACAAAGCCGCACATCAGCATTAGTCCAAGGTAGAGGTGAGCCTGAAAATAAAGTTTATACTCTATACCAGCCTTTCCCAAAGTGGACGATAACACCACCTTGTGGGCGCTGAAGGTATAAAGGGCACCACCCAGAAAAAAAATGGGGGTGTTGTGCCCTACACAAACTCTGCTTGGGGGGTGATTTATTTAATTTGGATGCATTTTAAAATGGGGGCGCTAAAACATAATTTGTTCTCAAATTGGGCAGTAGATAAAATTGGTGGCCATCTTTAGATGACACTGTTTTATTATATGGTAACAATATTAACATGGCAAAAAAATTACCTGGTATAAGAAGTGTGACTGCATGAAGATGTTGACGAGTGTCATCAGCGACATTGATGTGAACAATGTCATCAGGGTTCCACCAAGGAATAGCCAAGATCCCCTCTCAGCCAGCATGGCCGCAATGGAGAAGCAGACAAACACCAGTGTTGTTCCCAGGATGGCCGTTACAATGATAGATGGATCAATAATGCTAACATACTCCATGAGAGGACCCAAACCCATGCCTGAAAAATAAAAAAAATATAATATATAAAATTATTATTTTATCTGAGTCTTATTACATTAAAAGCTATCCAGTAGTTAAAAAGCCTATTCAATGAAAAAAAAACTTTAATTCCTCTGTACTGTGCAATATCAACAGCAAATCTTATCAAAGGTACTTAAAAATTATATTTAATAGAAACCAAATCAAAGTCAACATGTAATCTTTAATTGACACTTAATAAATTTTAAGCGGTCTACAATTTAGTTACCTGATGTTAGACCAAAGCCCAGCAAGTATCCAAGACGAAGGCCTGTGTTTTTTCCATTGTCGGGGGTGGCTATCAGCATTAACATCAGACCAATCCCAATGATTGTGGACAGCAAGCCCGCCTGGAACCTTGTGTACATGTCAACGTACACACCGGCAGATGCTGCTCCGCATGTCATCATGAGGGTGGCATATACATTTTTGAGATGTTGCCGAACTGGTGGTTCTCTGAAAAACAGAAATTAATCCGTCGAGTGGGGATTCTTGGAAACTATTGCTATTGTATTATATTGTTGTTGTGATCACCGGTGCTCCAGTGTCCAACAGGGCTTGATGGGTTAAGTATTTTAGATATGGGAAGAAGTTTTATTCTTGAGTATCCACTACAGTATAAAAATGATTCAGGTTTATGCAGAAATGTTTGTAGAAGAAGTAAATCCTTCATTATTATGAAGTTGTCTAAACAATAATATTGCATCATTCTTGGTTTCAAGTACAGAAAAGGTTTAAGAAATCATGATACATACTTAGACAATTTTTTTTATGTCCATGAATGAATGCATTAGATGGCAATGCTGTTTATATTTTTGTTAGTATAATTTCATTCTTACAGGTTCAAAAGAAATTCAACTGTATTTTTTGACCAAATACAACACAATATTTTATAATATCATTGTTCTTGTAGTTGCTAGGGAGTATTCATTTATATTGAAAATGAGCTATAGGTATAGGCATTTTTAATATTATACTACAAGCCCTGCTCCAAAGACCAAAGCCCTTAGGGTTTTTAAATAATTATAAAAACTTTTCTATTCAATTATAATATGTATATTAGAAAATAATTATATTAAACAAACAAGGACGATGATGATCATTGTATTACGTGCTGTGGAAACTTGTGACGTAAATGTTCTAGAAAAACAAGTTTCTTCGGGAAACATCGCACCTGAATTCACCTGATAATTTAATAAAATTATTATATTTTTGTGTCTGGAAAGATATAATAAAATAAATGTAGGCCTAAATAGTATTTTTACTTACAAACGATTTTGAAAGCTGTTGATAAACGTCTGTAGATTTGGAGTCATGTTGAGTGCTCTTCTTCCAAGTTACTTAGAGGAAAACAAATACTGTTGATAGAAAAACAAATACTTTTTCGCACAATACACTGTTCACGAGATTTATTTTCTAAATAATTCACAGTAATTCACAATAATGACGCAATTGTTCTCAATAAAATCAGTAAAACTGTCGACCAATCAACGGAAACCAAATATCATGAATTCACAGATTACGTATTCATGAATTGATGACAGTGTGTTTTTTTCCATTTTGCAAAATCTTCAATGACAGACAGTTTTTTAAGTCTTTGAAAATCTTAATATTATAATATTGCTTAATATAATATATTATATCTCTCTCTTATTAGTATTTCTATAATATTAATACTAAGATAGTTTTTATTACCTGGTCCTGGTCTACTATAAAATATTAATTTGAATTCTACAGTTACCACTTACCGTTTACTTTCAAGTTTCATAGCAGAAGGCGTAGTCTTCCTGTGACTATTGCTTATCAAAAAATACGTAAAAAAGATATAAAATGACACATGACACACTTCAAAAACATAACCTAAAAAATTGTTCAAATTTCAAAACATTGTTGGAATTTGGAGTCATGTTGCGATACAGAAAATAAATTAAATCTAAAGTTTTACCTTGAATTCTTTAAGAAACACAAATAAAGATAAAGTACAAAAATGGGTAAAAAAACAAAAGTAGGAAAACAGCGGAAAGATAAATATTACCAGTTAGCTAAAGAAACAGGTAAGCATACTTTATTTTCTAGCACATGTTGTGTACTGTGTATGAAATAATTTATGAATTTGACCCTGAATTCATAAAAATACGGTCGATGTAACTTTACTTCGTAATATAAATATTTAAAATGTATACTACTACTTTCAGGTTATAGGTCTCGTGCGGCTTTTAAGTTAATACAGCTCAATAGAAAATTCGGATTTCTACAAAAATCAAGAGTATGCATCGATTTATGTGCCGCGCCAGGAGGATGGATGCAGGTGGCGCATCAAAACATGCCCCTATCCAGCATTGTCATCGGTGTAGATTTGTTTCCGATTAAACAAGTACCAGGTTGTATAAGCATAACTGAAGATATCACCACAGAGAAATGTAAAACTGCCATCAAGAAAGAGATAAAAACTTGGAAAGCTGATGTGGTATTGAATGACGGAGCTCCAAATGTGGGTTTGAACTGGATTCATGACGCCTATCAACAGTCATGTCTCACCTTGAGCGCTTTAAAGCTGGCAACTAATTTCTTGAGAGAAGGGGGATGGTTCGTGACAAAAGTGTTCAGATCCAAAGATTACCATGCATTACTGTGGGTTTTAAAGCAGTTTTTTAAAAAGGTTCATGCAACAAAGCCGCAAGCTTCGCGTAATGAATCATCTGAAATATTTGTTGTTTGCCAAGGCTACATAGCACCTGACAGCATAGATCCTAAACTGTTAGATGCCAAGTATGTGTTTGAGGATCTGGAAATTGTGAAAAAGCAGAGGCTTAATCTGTTACACCCCGAGAAACAGAAGAAGCCTAAAGCTGAGGGCTACAAAGAAAATGATTACACCACATACCATAAAATTACAACATCAGAGCTTCTGGAACAAGAAGATCCCATTGATATGTTGCAGGGTGCCTCTGAGGTAATTTAAACCATCATAAAAATTACAATAATTAACTTGCCTTGAAGATCAAATAAAAGATAAGTATGTATTTTTTTTTTCAGATTGTCATTAATGATAAAGAAATTGAAAAACACCCAAGGACAACACCAGAAATAAAAGAATGCTGTAAGGACATTAAAGTCCTTGGTAGAAAGGATGTAAAGGCTATATTGAGTTGGTTAAAACATTTGAAGGATTGGAAGACATCATTGAACAAAAAAGAGGTAACTATAATAATAAATAATGTGAAAATGAGATTTTAATGACCTTAAATATCTAAATTATTAATTAATTGCATGTAAAAAGATTTTTATTGTAATACTAAACGTTCCGCGTGGCTTCGCCCATGTAAATTAGATCACAGACAAATTAGTCCACAAAAATAACCTATGATCCTTGATGTGTGAACAGTAGTTCCTGAGACGAAATTCATTCAAACAAACACTTCCGCTTTATAATATTAGT
>DWUD01000176.1:0-10748 GCA_018236485.1 Plebejus idas
TTGGGACGTGATCTAACTATGCTAACGCGGACGAAGTCGCGGGCAACAGCTAGTACTTGTATAAACATTTAAGGGTATCTTCTAAATTTTAATAACTGACTATAAGAGTTCGCATCTACGCAATGTATTCAGATTTACGACTTCACATTGGTGTTACGTAGTTTTAAAACGTATTACGTCCACATTATTTACGTGAGAGTTTTACGATATTGGTAACACTACAAGTTCACACCGTTCTAACTTCTATTAGAATAGAAGTTAACTGGTCAAGAGAATGTTCTTATTTTACTATAACGAACGTTTCTTTCGTATTGCAGGTAAAGGCTCCGGCGTACTACATGGGCACTCCTGCGCCGAGCACTTTGCCTCGCGGTGGGTCCCTGCTTCGAGCATTTTCTCCTGGCGCTCCACCTGTGCCAGCTGATCGTGTAAAAAGTATTCCACCTCCAGGTAAACTATAATAATTAATTTCACATTCAGAGATAAAATTTACCAGTAACATTTGTAATGGGTACATCGAGAGTAATGATGCTTAGCATGAGGAGGTACTGTATGTGTAGGTGCGCCGTCCAAACCGGTGCGATCCTACATCCCTGGCAGCGGCTCGGAGCGGTGTTTCCCCTTCGCTGTTGCTGAATGTCCCCGCGGTACCGACCATCTCTATACTTTCCCTGGTAACCCCAGCCTCCTGTGGACTATTCGCTTCGAATACTTTTTTTGCTTGCAGCTTTGTTAATTTTGCATCTCTTTTGATGACCTTTACTGTTATTGTCTCTTTCAGGCAATTCCTATTTGATTCGTGTAACACAAGTATAACAAGTATACTAGATCTCTCTAAATTCATTAATTACATAAATATTTATATTTAATTATTAATATTTTGTCTAACAAAACATTTAACACGATTCAATTTTCTTTGACTTGGAATACCGATACCGATAGATATCCACCAGATGATTAGGTATTATATATTTTGAAGAGTTCGAATTCTCGTATGCACGCAATCCAATCAATGTCCTTAAACAATTTAAAAATTAACGGTTAACAATTTAAGCAACTCTGCATTCTTCGTTATATATTTTCTTTAAATCTATAGTCCGTTGAAATCTCTTACTGTGTTGTAAGTGTCCATTTGCAATATTATCTATTTCTTTTTTAAAAATGACCTAATTGTTTTTGATTGCCATTTTAACTTTTATATTATTGAATGCTACGTGATTTGATTTTGCACCGAAAGACATCTATTCAAATATTTATCTACTTCTAAATGAACACCTCTATGTCACCAATGAAATCACGTTTTATTTGTATTTTTAAGTCAATGTAACCCTTATGAATGTGTGTTGTGTAATAATGTTCTTATGAATGTAATATTTTTACTATTTCGATTATATTGTCACTGTATAGTGTATAGTCGTCAGTGTTATAGCACAGACATCATGTGAATGCAGTGGCCAGTGAGTCATAAATAAGAACATCGAAGTGCCTTTTATGTGCTAACACTCGTAAATATATTTGCTGAAATTATTGTAATGCTCCATTGCAAACTAGCAACATGTCGCTTTTGTGTAACTCAAGTACAATGTAGCGAAAGCAACTGAATTCACAATCTTCACCTCATCAATAGGATTGTACGTAGATTGTGTGTTTAGTTCCGCTTGATTGAATACGTCGTAACTCTATGTTGTATCGCAGTGCACACTAGCGACGGCTACATGTCGTCTCCGGAGCGCGCGCCTCGAGCCCCCTACGAGGATCCCTACTATACCCAGTTCTTGGGCCAGGGGGCAGGTAGACCGAATATCGCGCCTGTCATCGACGAGGAGACTAAGTAAATATACAATTTCATGTAACATAATATTCTTAATCGTTGGTTCGCTACTCCTTGAATTTATCCAGCCATATCCTGAATTAAGTACCTATTATAAGATTTTTATGTAATATGATTTATGAACATCAGAGAAGTTGGATTCATAGGCAGATGGTGGACTTAATTTGGTCGCTTTATGTCAAACCCAGTCAACAGATCAAAATTCAAGACCATTAAATTGACATAACTCGACCAAGTGACACGAATCCGTCATCTGCTTATAAATCGATTTCTTCGATGGTAAATGAAGACAAAATACGGGCATTAAACAATTTCATAATTTACAGTGAAACCGTCATAATAGATGATGCGTATCAGATGTACGGGGTAGCCCCTCCCATAACAACTGCTCCTCGACCTATGCCTCGTCCCCCATATGATGCCAGGTAAACCAAATACAATAATAGTTTTAAGATAGTACAGAATAATTACATTTACAAGCCATCGTTATGATATCTTCTATGGGCTTACAAGGCTTCCCGTCTTGAAGCCTGCTGTGCGATATTGTGGCCACAATCGTAGGTGCATTGCGATGTTATAAGCAAAAGCAAATTCTGTAATAATTTTGTAACTGAGCGATTTTTTTCTAATCAATTGATTTCTAGGCTGGGGCCACCAGTAGACGACATGCAGCGTCTTCGTGTTGAGAAAATGGAAAGGCAGCTCGCCAATCTTACAGGATTAGTTCAAAAGGCACTACAAACTCCTGGCACTTCGGCACCAGCCGCTGCCCCGAGGCAGGACTACCAGCCCTACCCACCGGCTAGACCTGCCACTCAAGGTATGCGTATGAGCAATCTCAGAAATATGCCAATAGTGATAATTAATTGGGATTCAGACGGCAATATCTTATAATCCTTATAAGATTATAAGATATTGTCAGTTAAAAATAGAACAAATGTACACTATTTGATCTATTTTTAATTACAATCATTCCCGGCTAGAAATAATTTTAGAATTCTTAGATTCAGTTCACCAAAAATACAGATTCTTGTAATCGCGCCCTATTCGTTAGATTCTAATGAGTCTCTTGAGGTGTTACAATTTTGTAACGAACGCTGTAATAACGATTATTAAAATTCCGCAACACGAAACTCGGACGGTAAGGTTTTATTTTTAACGTGGCTTGCGTTTTCCTGCATTCAGATGCCGCACGATTTGCCAGCAACGAGAGACCTCCTAAATTAGGGAGGGACAGATTTCGTAAGTGAATCAGACGTGGTCCAAAATTTTGCAAATGCATTGCTAATGGTAACAATCTAAGCTCACTATCACAACCGAGAAGTATATTCGAGAACTGGTTACGAACACCCAACGGTTTCTTTACGTTAATGAAAAATCAAAACCGCAAATGATGGGTTCTACTGCATTCTATTAGCTGCCGAGTTAATGCGCGGTCCTAATAGTGAGCTTCTTCCGCACCTCACGGAATGTAGATAGGGAAAGTGACGCTTTCTCTCTATTACGTACATAACTGTGGCGTTTCGGGATATTTTTAACAAACTAAATTTACATTCGCAATGCATTGCCATCTCTCCATACATTATCACGCCGTACGCTTGCTTGTTAATTCGTGTGATTTTTCTTAGTTCCAGCTTCATTTTTATAGACGATTGTGAACAATTTTTCATCTGCTGATTTATTGTTGTTTTCATACTGTACGGTATGAAAACTTATTCGAATGTTCTGGATCGTAGATTTGAAGTATTTAAGTCGCAATATATTACGAGAACTTTCATTTTGTAAAGAGGCTTTGAATTAATGTAGATAAGAATTGCTAAAGCATTTCGACCATGCAATTTTGTTAAACTCATATTGTAGTTACGGCTAAAGGAACTGAGTTTTTTGTAAAAAAATTGGAGAGAATTGTAGTTACAATTGGCTTACTGTAGACACTTGAAGTATGTTCCTTAATTATGAAGCTCGTTCGTATCCACTAATTTTAATATTTTGTTAAAAAAATGTTGCGTATTTCTTTATAACACGTCGCGAGGCATTATTCTATCCACATCCATTTCGATTTCTCTAACATTACATTCGATTTTTCCTTCTAGCACACTCTACATTAGATCATTTGAATTCTAACGATATCATTCGTCATATTATTATTTCTTTTGTTTTAGTATTGGCAAATCTAAAGTCTTTTTAACTAAAACTTTATTTACTACTCGAAACAATCCCACTAAGTGTGTGAAGTTTTCAAATTGCAACAGTGCACCATTTTACGTATAATTCACATAATATACTGTTTAATACACAACCCCTGTTATGTCCCTTTAAAAAAATTATTAATTAATGTTAAAATGTTTGACGCTGATTTGTAAATATTTGTTATTTCAGAAAAGTCAGTGTCTTTTGAGAAATCGGTATCATTTAGCGATGACCCACCAGACATGAACTCTCCCAAACAGCATTCGCCGCAGCATTCAGGTATGCATAATTTTATCACAAAGATAAAGTACTCAGTTGTTGTCTGTGGAATTTGAATCTAGAACCCGCGGTGGTTTTTTGGCTTTAGTAATTAGTTAGAGCCTGGTGGTGGTTCTATGTATGTATAATAATTACTATTGTACTGTCATACAATTACATTATAATATGTGTATTGTACTATTTTATACAGTTAAGTTTACATATTATTATGATTTCACTATTTTAAATATCCTTACATAATATTATTATTATTTTAATATGATGTTAACTGTTCAGCGTTCTAAATTATTACTATCCACCATTCAAAGTATTATAAAAACATGACATAATACAGCCCAGGTTCCTACCCAGGTTCCCTAGAACATTTGTTTCATTTGATTACTGTCAAGTTAATTTTCCGTGACTAGCTTCATTTTGATAACAAGAACAACAAATTCCTCTGCGAAAATTATCGAAAGTGGTAACTGGTTAGGTAGCGAACAGAGATAGAAGGGATAAAATATTTCGATTTGTAATTGTTGTATTTGTAGGACATGGATCATTCTATTTGTAGGACAATGCTATTCTTAAATATTATAAATATTATTAATCAATGAGTATACAAAAAATCTGCTGGTTATTGCTCCGTTTTAGGGTTCCGTAGTCAGCAAGTCCTTGTTCCATATTATAAAAAATGTTCTAGGGAACCTAGACTAATATTTTAAGATAAGTAATATTTTTATTCGAGTTTTCCTAGATACTTTTTTTCAATATTATTTTCACACATTTAATAAAAAAATTACAGTGTTCCTATTTATTAAATTGTATGTCTCAATGTGTGTACTGTGTAATTTATACATATAATTTACGAGTTCATTTCAGCATTTCTTTTCTTTATAATTTGTTCGACGATCAATCTGTAGCTAACTTTTAGACTCTGTAGTTTAATTCATAACCATATTCATAACTTTGTTTTCATCTTTCCGCTTTCTTCTTTGCCATAACAAGCCGATACAAAACCAACAAAACCGGCAATCAAGTCATCTACCTTGCCGAGGACGTCGTCACAAGGTAATTTTACGTCTGTTGATACATCTATTGGTGCTGATAGAGCTTAAATTGAATGTGCTGCGGTCGCTCTTATAAGGTTTATGATAAATTTTACAGGTTTTTTGGATTAAACACTTAGCGTTTGCATTTGCTTTGCGCCCATCTTTCATCGCTTTCCTTAAGAATCGTTTGTTCCAATTGGACTTGAAACTAATTGTATTTTGTTCTTGTTTAGAGCGCGATCGTCTTAAGCCAGCTCCGCCACCGAAGCCAGCTGGATTAGTTGGTCAACAAATGAATATGGCTCACCAAAAATCGTGCACGATCAATGTAAATCCTGATTTCTTCAATCAGCTCGGTATCCTCCAGAAACAAAGTCGCGATCTTCGAATTGAGGTTCGTTAATTACATGAGTTATATAATGCATTGCGAATTATATTATATCAAATGCGAATTTATATATTTTGGATAAGTATGCATACCCCAATTATTGATGATAAAAGCGTTAATTAATATCTTAGTGACGTTTTCACCTCCAGACTCGCAATCTTCGTCGGTCAACGTCGTCTCACGCGATCCAAATGCGGCAGATGATGGCTGAAACTATCGTAAAGATAGGAGATTTAGCAGCAAGCTTCACCGACGGAGATCCTGACTCGGTGAGAAACTTTAAAACTTAATAATCTCAATCTTTGTGAACGTACTTTCATTATCTTTTTACATAATTCCAGCAATTGACACGCGAAGAGGAAATCTACAGGCAGGATATGCTCCTTCTTGAAAACGATCTGTATGAATTAGAAGCTACGGTTGAACGTCTGCGTGGGCAAGCTGCTAATCGGTTGGTTTTATAATTTTATTACATTCTATATTATTATTATTTGAATGAAAAATATTTTAATTATTTGCATTCGTTATTTGTCAAACAAACATAACATTTTATGAGATCACTAATTGAATGTTTTAACGAAATTTAAAGTATCACTTTTTAGTAGAATAGACTATGAAATAAAAATTGCTTACAATTTCAGGGAGACTCGCGTGAACATGGCCGATATAGAGCGCATTGCTATGGTGCTATCGAAGAGCAGCAAAACCGTTGCCGATTGGAAACTGAAGTTCCCCATACTTCAGGAAACCATGAAAGCTAAACTTGCTGCTGAAATGGAAAAGGTAGGTACAAATTGATATTTCTCATCTATCAAATAAACATAGTTCTCGTATTTAACTTACACTTTCTTTTAAAATATCTAAATTACTAGGTTAAATCATATTACGAGAACTAGAAAGTAATCGAGTATAACCGGTTTTTGTATTTAATTATTCATGATTCACTTAATGTACTATCGATGCACTAAATGTGTGGATTCTTAAATCGATTTAATAGAGATTATAACTCTTTGTTTGCAAAATTATTTTACTTTCTCTTGCGAGAAAGTTCAATGGATGGTAATAATGTTTGTTTTTGGAACATTCCAGGTTGTTCGCAAGGAGAAAATGCTAGAAGATGAGCCGGAACGTTTGGAACTAGCTTTGCGCCGTTGCAAAAAGTTGACTGGCACTCTTGTCACGCTAAAGAGGTAATTACCTATACGTAGCAGAGAAACTAGCATATTGTTGACACGTATTTTATAGAGGAATTAATTTTGTACAGTTCCAAAGCAATCGAATAAATGTTCTGTATACCTTTTGAACGAAGTTTCAATGTTAAGGATTTTATTCTTTAAGCATTAATAGAATAGTAGTGTCATTACTCACATACTTGGTAATATTCAGACTAGCTTGCGTGCAAGAGCAGAGGCTCCCTATGACGGACGGGAGGGTTTCTCCTTCCTCTTCTCAAAGCTCCACCATCACGGCTGGGCCCTCCTCTGAAGAATATCAATCTGAAAATGCTTGTCACCTAAACCAAAACAACAAGGTATCCATGGTTTATTTATTATAAACACGACACGCTAGTTTTAATGCTAAGGAGACAATATTGCCCACTAAATTCATAGTAGACTCTACTTGGAGGTTTGTTGTTTATGGAAGCAAATTATCTAGGAATGTCTAAAAGTGATAAAAATACGTAATACAGTTTTGTTATTAATACTTGACACCTCTTGGCAGATACATAATATATTGATATGTGAAGATTGAATCTTTAAATTCGTTTTAAAATCTTATCAACCTTACCTTTTCTTTAGTAGCGTCTGCTATGCTTTACATTCAACATACTCTACAATCTACATTATTGAGTATAGTATAAAATGCAAGGCATAATGAACTCTTTTAAAATCTTACACTTCGGAATACAGTAAGCAATTTTCAATAGTGATAAATTAATTTTACAAAATATACAGGCAATAGCTAATAGCCAATTTTGTATCATAATAGCCTAGTTTTCATATTATCATCCTATTAAACTAAAAGGCAATGGCTAAGCAAATGCTTAACTGGAATAGTTCACAGTCCTACTCCAAATTCTATTACGATTATTAGTATTAATATTGTGATATTACAAAAAAAAACACATTGTACAGAAACGTTAACTTAAATACTTCGTATACAAAAGTGTGTCCAAAAAATTGCTTCTAATATTCAAATTAGTATCGACTCATAGTCTTTTCATTTTCTTCGAGCCCTAATTTTTATTATTGGGAATTTCTATTTTCGAATACATTATTGTATACGATAGAATTTAGTGGGCTTCTCCCCATTTTCAATATTATATGACTCGTTAATTGTCTCCTTAATCAATAAATATTTTATATTACTACAATTGATTAATCGCTGTAAGTCACAAATGATAATCCTTCCTAGACATTATAGATTGAAAGAGAAAATCATATTAACAGTGTCACCATACATAAGGTTTCAGAATATTATTAGAATTCTATTCGCTTAACAATTGCAGGTTTGCCAAGAGTTTAAAATTTGCATTTTTTTCCAACACTTCGATTATTTTGCGGAGTGTTCGTTTTTGTTTGACCCTAGCAGCTAGTTGTAGTGTATGACACAGTACGAATGCACACATTTGCTTCTTTACTTATAGCATGCGCCCATTTCGTTGATAGTTCCAATATTATATCTATTATGTTCTGTGCCTTAGCTTTATAAACTTAGTTGATATTATCATTTTACTAACGAGTGCTACAATAGCTTTTTTGGTTGACATTGGCGTATATGTCCTCAATTTAACCCATCAGTTCATGAAAGTTCTGATAGCATTGTTCCTATGTATTCTGGGTGTGATCGTTTCAAAATTATTGTCCGAATATTTAAACTTGCATTATTACTTACTTTAAAATTTCGAATGGAATTGGCATACATTTCGGAATTTTATTTTTACTTATAAGCGTCATTCTCTGTCACTATTTGCAGGTGTTTACTTTTATTATGTACTTAATATTTTTGTATTTTATATAAGGTTTCTTGTGTAGAACATCAGGTAAGTTTTTCATTTTCATTATGTTCAACTGATGCTCTTTCATGGATTGTAGAATCATGAATACTAATCACTTTCACTATTTTAACTACTTTTATACACTTTTAATGTTATCTAATCACGAACATGCAGTAATTCCCTTTTTACTTTTCTGGCCAAGGAATGCATATTTGACTATTTAAGAAGAATTTTGAGCTGTTTTACTTTTGCACCAGAAAAAATCACTTTTTATTATACTTAATATTAACATGGCTAATTTGTACCTGACTCCATATTGATTTTAAATGTCTGAAAATTCAACATAATATTTTTTAAGCTAATCAATAATTACACTTATTCACCAGAGCAATTTACAATAATTTTTGTCTTTTCATGTTTACTATAACTACGTGACAGAGTTTGATCGTGAGCACAATAACAGAATACAAAACATCTTGAGATTCTTTTGCACAGTCCTGCAACCAAAGCACCATCCATGAACGTTGCATTTTATCCTTGCGCTTAAAAGGAAAACAATGCCAATTTTAGATGTCAAAAATACAAAGGAGATTCTGACTCTTCTACCGTTTCGCCTTACCCAGTGTGTCGGAGGCACGTTATGTTAACAATAATTGGAACTTGATCTTGTGATTTTGTAAGTTATTTTAGGCGCCATGTCGTTTGGTCCCATTGTGAGTTGCGTCCATGTAAGGATCGGCACTGGCTCGAACAAGGTACGCTCTCAGATGATCTGAGAGATTGTGGTAAGGACCATTTGTGACTGGTCTTTTATCCGACAAGGATATACGATCTATGCCATTTGTCACTTCGTGTTTCTAATGATGATTTTCGTCATCTTTGTTTCCGTGATGAATCGCCTAGTTCGCCTGGAGAAAGAGTCAATACTTCAGGGATGCTATAGTTATAAATGAGTAATAATATTCTTCGTATTATATTCATATTTATTTATATCTTCGTTTTTTAATATTGATTATTTCTATATTTTTATCCACGTACATATTTTTGCTTTTATCATTTCTTCTTATATCTTCCTTTTTGATGTTCATCTTATCGAATGTATGTAATCGAGACATGATTTCGCTGTATCTATATAGGCATGGCACAGTGGCTCATTGCTTTAGCATTACGATAAGAACTCTTCGCTTACAATTCATTACACTCTATATCTTCTACATATCTTTATCAGTCCATACAGTTTTGAACAAATCGGTACGCATGCTTACATTCTATTTTTCAATAACTTATTAATACCTTCATCGTCTTCAAAATATCAACTTCGATTTAAATCAAGGTTGATATTTATTTGTAATTTTATAATTATTATAATGCTATCAATATATCATCCATGTTTACTAGTTTAAATGTATTTATGTTAAATTTATAAGAATAGCTTTAGACACTGACTACAGTGTAAACCTTTTTTCTGAAAATATCTGATCTGATGATGAAACATGGATGGTGTGGGTTTGCTAAAAGAATTATTATATGTTGTCGCTTTTGTTCGTCATTTAAAAGTATGTATCTCTTAGTTTTAAAGCATGGTAATAAGTCCTGAACTTAGCACGACTTCACAGAATACAGATACACTGCTTCTTTAATTTCCGTTTTTTTATTATTATTTTTGTCCTCTAATATCTCTCGTATTTTCTTTCGACATTTAATTTTTTCCAACAATTTTTCACTCACATGATTGGCATTGCAATTACTGCATTTCGAAATTCTTAACTACTAGCTAAAAGCCGAGCTTTGTGACTTGTGAGGGCTTGCGTCGTCACACCTTGACTGACTGGTGATAACACATCAACTGTATATAAAAAACCTTGACTGATTGATGATAATACATATTATAAATAAAAATTACTATGTTAAACGCCTATTGTATCACGCCAGATCACGCCTATTGTATGTGTTACGCTCAAAGACCGAAAACGCTAAGTGAGCGAAAAAATAGCTCACAACGCGTTGTGGTCACAGTGAAACTGCCACGAC
>DWUD01000177.1:0-10737 GCA_018236485.1 Plebejus idas
GCGAATCTGTCAAATCCATATAAAATCTGTCAAATTTATGCCGCGTCGCGTTGCGCCTCGCCGCGTCACGTTGCGGTCTGAATTGACCCTCAGTTTGAAATTAATATGTCGCATATATCACGAAAATGTCTGTCAAAATGAAAGTTGAATCAATATTATTAATACCACACTAATGCCGCTATAGCTGGGAAATATTTAGTTAATTTTGACGTGAATGACATGCATTATGATTCGGTCACCCGCGGGCTGACCGCACGTTAGCATTTCAAACGAAAACAGTTTTGTTCAAATTAAATACAATGTTGTTACACTAATTTATCAATTACTGTTAAATGTTAACGAAATTAAAAATATAATACAGTATTTCATAAAGCGTGCTGATGATGACAGCCAAGAATGCTGTCGATCACGTACGTCGTTTTGGTAGGTACGATGTTAAGGATAGATTTGTGGTGAGAGGGCTGTGGCGGTACCCACAAGTGGCCCCACAATTTTCGCGCTGTCGAAGTTTCTGAGAATGGCAACATACTTAATATATACAGCATCTTAAATGACGTCAGTGGGCTTCGGCCTGACAGCTCGCTCGGTCGAAAGATCTTCCTTTTCAGGCGCCACTCACAGATTCCTAAGTCACAGATTTTAGATACGTCAGCATAATAATATTATCACGGCTCGGTTTTCGTCGAAGGTATGCACTATGCGTGTTGCACTCCGGGAGTGCCGCAAGAAGATGAAACGAATCATTAGAATTGAAACAGCAAGTCTGAACTGTGTCATAATCCTATGCGCTTAATTTCCTCGAATGATATAAAATATTTTACCAGAATTCGCTTTAATCTCCGTAGCTGCGCCAACTTCAACGAATTTTAATAAAATAAAACATGCGAATCTAATATATTTAGAGAATATTTCTAGCGGGCTGCCTCTGCGCTTTAGTGTCCAATTTCGTGACGTCACTCGCATAAAACATATTTCCGACTTGGCAATTACAGACTTGACTCCAACTTTCTCGAGCATCTACGGAACTTTCCAGATTTTTATTTGAGATATCATTTTAATTTCACTTAACTTCTCTTAGAAAGTTTTAAGTTGTGACATTCTTGAAAACTCCTCCAGACTTTCTCACCGAGTTTTCCAAAAGAATTATGATTTTAGGTCATGTTACTAATGACGTTAATTGAAAGATAAAAATAAATTAATTGGACACAATGTAATAACATTATTAAAATAATTATTGGCCTTATTATTATAGAACAAGGGCTAAAGCATCTTGTTATAATTTTAACTTGTTCATTGTTATAAAAAAAAAAACATTTTAAAACCTCTATTAACATTGGGCAACTACGAAAAAAAAACACTTTGAATGTTTTACTTTGATCTGTTTCACTCGCGTTTGCAGATAACCACTTTCATCTATCGTATCCCATCACGTATCAACAAATCTGCCCGCCGATTGCATCTCACTACCCTTTATTTATCCTTGGAAAAAGTTTAAAAAATATATCACATCTAACCGGATCTATCCGGATTCGTGCCCACAGAAATCCGGTTCGGTCGACCTGCTATCAGTTCAACCGTATCGATCGAACTTCCCATATATGGGCACCTTATAGATCTTTTGGTACTGTACATTTTATGTATAGAAAAGATACCGTGTATAATAATGTGCTTACATAGAGCCTTAATCATCGATACTCACAAAGCAACATCTATTGTTTCTTCTGATCTTCTCAATCTTTACTATTGACACATTTTCTTTGTGCAAATAGTAAATATTATCTAACTGCTGAGTACAAATCTGATTTAATTAAAAACTCAGGCTTATATTTTTCCTTCCAGTTATTTCATAGATACTGTTTGAATAGTAAATATTATATTATGCTGTTATGTACAAATTTTATAATAGCCAGGAATATTTATGCTATTACACATTTTTTACATAGATTCCTTGTAAAGAATCATGGTGTATTTCCAGAAACACTTGTGCAACAAGGCACCGCATAAAATTATTTCCAGGATATTTTCTGCCTGTAAACTGTACTTTTGACGCTGTGGCATTTAATTATTTGATGTCGGTTATAAATATTCCGCAGAAGTTTCTCATTCCTGTATAATTATCAGCTTCCCGTACTTTAAATTAATTTAACAGGGCATTTTTTATGTTGACTTGTTTTCCGCTTTGGCTCTGTGCTGATAATTAAGTTTATAGTGAGTGAAAAAGCTGCAGAACCATTGTAAGACATTTTGGATTTTATAGACTATGCTTTTAGTAAGAAGAATGGAATTTATAAGTTCGATTGCGTTGCAAAATCTACTTGAGAATTTAGATTCTACTACCAACTAATACTGCGACGACCTAAGTCCTAAATCATGCTTTCAGCAACCCTTGTAGACATACATAGTTTAGTTACCTGATAATGAATTTTTCCGAAACCGGTCGTGTATATTATAATTCTGTAATAAATCTATTACAATAAGTGCAAGGAAAGTGTATAAATATTTAATTGAACATGAATTTCCACCAAGAAATGACAATACATTCAATATCATATCTGAAATAATTTAGCATCGACATACGGCTTACTACTACATACTCATAATTTCAGAGTAATGTTTAAAGCAAATAAGTAATTTGAGTCGCATCATTATCAAAATCATAAATAATGTATACAAAATAAATAAAAAAGCAATTCAGTGGCCCTCAGCGCCCTTTGGCCTTTAATTTTCCTTCGATGACTTCGCTTTATGAAAATTTAAACGCCAGAAATACAGGCTTCGAAGAGTGAAAGCCAATAAATAATACAGCGGCCCCGCGCCGCCGCCCGCGCGCCGCAACCAAATCCGCTTTGCATAATCGATAATTTATTCCTTAACTGAAATAGTTGCAAACGGGGCTCATTTGATACATTTTAATTAGGGTAGATATATTCCCCGCGTTCCATTTGATGTTAAAAACGATCAAAACGCTCAAATTGGAGGCATTTCGAGCGTTTTGATCATTTTTAACATCAAATGGAACGCGGGGATTATAGTAAAAGATGACGCTCGCAATTACTGCGGTTCACTAAAATATCGTGCAAGAACCGTACATTTTGCCGGGATAAAATGTATCCTATCCTGGGACCGAAAGTATCTCCATACCAAATTTCAGTAAAATCGGTTCAGTGGCTTAGGCGTGGGAGATAGACAGATAGATAGACACACACGTTTTTGCATTTAATTAATATTAGTATGGATTCTTGTCATAATATGAAAAGGCCAGACGAAAAACCTACTTCTGCTTTTAAAGATATTTTTAAAGCGAGTTGGTTCTTCCCGCGCACTAATCACAAATTGGATTTTTCTCCTGTTTGCAAGCCATGCTTCTTTATTCAAATATCTAATTGCCACAACAAATGCCAAGCCCGTGCGAACATCATATAATTTCACGTATTTATAGTCAAATTGTCAATAAGGAAAACTATTCATGTTCTCCCATATAAAGTAACTTCTTCATAAATCATAGTGCAATAAAATATAAATTCCATACCATTTTCCCGGTAAGATCATACGATCTACATTCGCAAATTGAATATCGACAGGAACATAGAGTCTCGTAAATCTAAAGAAACTAAGAAAAACTATGTTATTGATCTCATATCCACCACGCCACGGAACATAAATTGAGTTCGCGCCCTTGGCGTTGCTTAGACGTTTACTGAAGTCAATTCTGTTTTATGGCTATTATGGTTATGACAACCTGCCTATATAGACACAACGCAAATAAGTAATGTGTCCCGACACCAGGGTCCGATCCTTTAATGTCATGATGGATGGCATATTTTATCGACTTCACCATATTTTTTCTCCCTCTCTCTCACGGTTGTAAAATGGCAGCCATTTTATTTTTTTCGTACTCTCATACTTAGCTGACCATTTTACTTCTCATGAAAATATCCTATAAACATTTTGAAAAAAGGTCTCATTAATTGTAACTTAACATGTGGAATACGCTAACACAAATATTATGTTCTACATCATAAGTCCCTAAATGCTCGAACACTAGTGTCGGGACACATTGTAGAGTATGTTGAGAAAGATATCACACACCAATTTATCTTTGCCGGGCCACGTATCGCTCTGTTGAGGCTACTTTTTATACGGGAAGGCCGATCGAATCCGGTCAACTGATTACAGGCCCTGACTAGAGTCGTGAACATTTTGTCTGATCGGTCTGCGATCAGTCCGAACGAATCGAGCTCCCAGTATATGGCCATAAGTCATAACTGTTAGTGTAACTACTGTTGATCATATTTATTATGTTAAATACCGTCTTCATTTGAAGTAATACATGTAACAATACAAATCGTTCATTTTAGAAGGCGTCTGTGTCATTGACTTTAAAAAAACACTTTAAGGGTGGATTGCATCATAGGCGTAGTTAAAGTTAAAGTTAAGGTTATCGTCAAATATAGCGTTCATAATGGACTTTTACAGTTTTTTACAGGGATTCACAGTTCATTTGCCTTTTTGTTATGGTTAAAGTCAAAGTTATAGTTAGAGTAGGTTGTTGCAACTCACTCTAAAAGTAGTCAATCTACGAGTAATGATGTTTGTTGTTTTCAATAAACCGCTTATAAAACTAAGAGCAGCGGAATACTCAGTTGAATTCACCTCTTGTTGACAAGTTAAAGTTGTCTTTAACAATAGACTTAATATTATGTAGACTCGTAACTTAGAGGAGTATTTTAAGCCATAACGGTATGGACTCCGCACCGCACAATAAACTATTAGGTATTATTCACAAATATAAAGATTTCATTACTAATTATAATAATATAAGATTACTTTTACCCCTTTACTTTTACATATTTTTATCCCCTTAGTAATGTAAAATATTTGAATAATTAAATTGTTTGCCGAAAGAGATCGCTTATAGAAATAAGTACGCCACTCCATTCATAATATAACATCTTGTGAGTCGTTGTTAGTTTTGTGCATAAATAATAAAATATAAAAAAAAAAATATTACATATAATCCAATATTACATTGGAAAATAATATGCTTGTAGGAGAAGAACAAAACACTGTGTAAGGGGAATAGTCATGATTATCATTTGTTAATCAGAGGTTTCAATAAAGCTTTACTTATTTGTTTTTTCTAATCAATGATTAATAATTCTGCAGATTGTCCCATGTTGGTATACCTTAGGATTTAAATAGGTTATTTAAAATGAACTGTTTTAATCGAGCCTTAGGCTAGTCTGTTATTTTTAATTTAATATTAGCACTAAGCATTATTAAATTACATTGAAAAGTAAAATTAAATCTACAGTTTATAAATGAAAATCATAAAATGTATTCTTTATTACTATTAATGTAGACTCTTTGAATTGTAATTGTTGTCAGTTCTCTTTACCTTTTTTTTTTCAAATACTAAAGTCCGAATATAAAAGTATATTCATCTATTTCTTTTGAAATAGATTAACGGTAAGATTGGTGATTTAACCTGTAAAAGCCCATTCAACGGCTTTAGGCTGCGTTTTCACCAGAGATTAGTTGAAACTTGAAAGGAATGTGTTTTTGAGAGCCAATAGAATCGCTCTATTGACGTAACCTCGCTCAGTGCAGTGATTTTATTGGATCACAAATAACTACATTTCTCGCAACACATCTCTGGTGGAAACGCAGCCTTACCAGCCAGTCGAGACGTAATATGATACAGTGCTCCAAAAGTGGTAATGCGCATAGACATTTTCGTAATTTTTCGGCAACTGTCGTATTTCCCGAGCGACAGTAGACGATAATGCATTTTCTTATTGTATTTATTACTCAAAGTTCGTCGTGATATTCCTGTAGTTTTTGTAACAAGGTCACGGTTACTCATGCGCATTATTAATTTTGGAGTACTGTACATAATATTCGTATAATACATATTTTTTCTCCAATTCTGATCGTTCTCAAGTTCTTACAGACACATCGGTAGAAAAATTCAAATGCTAAGATCCCCTGAATCGATTACCCTGGTAATTAATCTCCATGAATTCTCTCCATTAGGACGCTCACCTCAGGCAGGAGGGCGGATTTATCTCTCGGCTGCAATAAATACTTAGATAATACCGTTTTACTGTAATATTATGCAGCGTGGTGCGGAAACGTTCGTTGTTGAATGTTTTTACTGTAATGAAGGACTCTACATGTTTTATTGTTATATTTCGTGTTGCTCCTACAATCATTATTTAAGTTTCTGTGTCAATTTATAAAAATATTTCACAAAAATACAGAAAACATTATATTTACGGTAGGTTGCACCAACAAACTTTAACTTTAACCATTATAACGAAATGTGAAATTAACAGTCAAATCCCTAGCAAAGTTGCCATTTTTGACGATAACTTTAACTACGCTTCTGGTGCAATTCACCCTAACCATAACAAAATGTCAAATGAAGGTTAAGGTTATCGTCAAACATGGCGTCCATTATTGACTTTAACTAGAGATTTGACAGTTCCAAAAAGAGACAGACCAGAGGCGTTGTTATAACAACGCCTCTGGTGCAACCCACCCTTAATTTTTTCTCATTTTATCTATGTCATCAACGTCCTATGTATTTTACCTGTCATTTCAGTTAGTTAAGATTTAAGAATTGGAATCATTTCTTTGCTGAAAGAAATGTTGCGGTGAGTAGGTATACCCTACTCAAAAATCTAGTTTAAAGGCACTCAACAAAAAGTCGTATAATTTTCAAACTTTATTTTTTACAACAAAACATTTTGATACATTCCTTTATTTATCCTATCAATGTACACTTGCGGGTAATTAGCATAAAAATTGTTCACAAAATGTTAAGCTTTAAACCAATATAGCATAGAGATTATTGTTGCTCGAGATAAACTTACCACTAACTATGTACATCATAACGAAGGTGTCATAGTAACTAGAAACTAAATACTATTAAATAGGCAATTCCTTTAAAATGGTGAATGTGACACCGTAGATAATGAAAAAGGCTCATAACCAAAAAATATAATATAAAACAATAATAGGTAGGGTTTGATGAAGAAGCTATTTTACTTTATACTTCTATTGCATCCAACGTAAATTATACAACAAAAACGATAAAATTTCTAAGTTTCTACCTAAATTCCTTGCTATTGTACAGCTATTTCTTTTGCGGTATTCATAAACAAAGAAATAAACAGTTCACTAGACCCCATAAATTATACAATAAAGAATGTAAATGAGTCTCTAAATACTTTGGGAAGTGTTTCCGAAACATTATTCTTATACAGGCCATTTAAGTCACAAACAAAACTTCCAACTTTTGATATGACTACTTCATGCAAAATTATTTACAGCGGAGTTGTATGTACAATGCGCGACCGAACAACACAAAACTTACTGGAACATTAAGCTATATTAAATATTTTATTATAAGTGCTGTGAGATCACACTATGAAATGAAATATCTTTTTATTCAAAATAAGTATCATGAATACACTTTTTGAATGTCAGAAGAACGGAGAATCTACGTTGCCTACCACCGGTTCGGGAAATAACCCGACGAGAAGAACCGGCGTAAGAAACTCACAGGGGGCCAACTTTTTTACCAAAAAAAAAATATTACTATTTATGTGTTTATATTATGTTTGAATATTACTAGCTTGAATTAAATACCACTCGCCGTAGTCTTGAGGTGTCATTTATAGTTCAGATTTTAACCAGAAGAGTAAAATATTTATATAGATCTCTAGTAATATTTGTTTGCAGACTGTGATTTTTCACTTTTTAAATTTTATAACCTAATATTATTGAAGCAATTTTAAAGACGAGTTTCAGTTCAAATAGAGTTTAATAAACAAAAAGCTCTAACATTCGTAACATTTCAGGTTAGTATTTTCAAGTCGACAGCGTCCGAGCGACAGTTTGATGAATGTACGTTATCACAGTTTTTGCCACTTCCGCTTCCGGAAACGACGCCAATGGGAATTTCTTTCGACGATCGAAACAATAAAAATTATGGGGAGGTTCGTTGAAGTTAAAAATTCAATCAATTCTCCCAAATGAATTGTTAGAAGAAAGAACGGGGAAACATTAAAATTCTTTCTTGTTTTGAAGCATGGGAAGTAAACAAAATTGTAACATTTTCCTCAAACGTATCAAAAAGCTTTTAGCTACTTCACAAAAATCCATTAACTGCACTGATCTCAGCGAAATGGAACTAAATTATAATAAATCTTTTGTGCGTAGCGTAATAATACCGACTTTACAAAATATTAATTTTGTGTATAAAATTTAAAAAAAAATGATTGCAGGCTATTGAAAAGCCCTTGAAGCAGATTTCTAACGAAAACTGACAAAACCCTTGGGTTTATTTAAAATTATGCTTAATAATAAATATACCAGTCACTATTTCTACGGTGCACAATTGTACAGCTTGGGCAAACTTAGTGCGATCCACAGCATATTTAACGATAGATTCTTGACTTCAACACATATTTTACTGAGTCTTAACAACCTTATTCACACACAGTTCAGGCCGGTCACGCGTGGGCTAGCACCACCCACAGGCCCAGAAGGGGGCTCAGACCTAGCAGACTCCAGCGGAAGCTCAAGCGGGGGCTCGCGTCGGTGAGCGGGGGCCAGCCGTCCGACCACGGGGACTCGCCGCGCCCCCGCACCTCCGGTCAAATTGTTGTAACCATTTCTGTTGAAAATAAACCTCTGTTAACACACATAACACAATAATAAAGATTTCGTTACGAAATTTTTCGCAATGCCAACTCTCGTACAGGAAACGAGTGTTGGCATTGAGCAAAACTTTTCAAGAGTACGTCGGTGTTTTACTCCTTTCCAATCCACATCCAGTGAAAATATATTTTATTACCATTAAAAACTAACACTTCTAAAATAAACCTATAATTATTATTAACACTAACAACCAGTTTGGGAACAGACCCATTGAGAAAAACTGGTGAGAGGTACCAAACGACTTGTCTCTAAAGGCGAATCCATGCTGCATCATATCGGAAACATCAGACCAACCATCAGTTTAATAATGCGATATAAAACCCTATTATAAGACCTAAGGAGGCACTTCGAATATTGAAGCTTAGTAACTCCCATTCCAAATTACAATACCTCCATTCAGACCAATATTCAACAATACACCAAAAATCAATTATTGTTATTGTTTATTGTTGATTGTCGGCTTCGCTAATGCCTTAGTTATGTCCGCTATTTACGAAGGGCGAGGGCCCGGCGATAAGCCCTGCGAGTTACTGCGAATTGATTGGCGCCCGCGTTTATCAAGCTGAAGTATTCCCACAGCGTCGCATAATACTAAATTATTTCATAGATCTATGATTTCGGTATAAAATGTCATGATTACATAATAATTACGATTTACGATATCGCAAAACGATAGGATATCGAATCAAAAAAAGGGATTACGATATCGTAAAAAGGGAACAAAGGGACATGAGGGAAAAAAGCGACTTCGTTTTATAATATTATGCAGTGATAGTTATTTTAATTTCGAAACAGGATAAACAGCATAATATATTATGGTAGTATTCTGTTTTTTAAAGGTAATTTGGTCGCTTTTATGTTTTACCATCGTTTAGCACGTCGGTACGGCGCGGAACGTTGTACGCGTCAAACAGGTCAAAATCATAACCCTCCTTTTTGCTTCACCGTAGTCGGGTAAAAAGGAGGAAAGCAAAACGTACATAATATAACGCATTGTATGCAGACGCTTTTTATTTGACAGCAGTGCTAAGCCATGAACAGCAAAGTCCTTTTAAGAAACCGAAACGTCCAATCATAAAATCGTATGGGCGTGACTCACCAAGGTTCTGCATTTGGTGCTGGCTGAGCACGATGTAGGGGTCAACGGCCGGGTCCTCCAGCACGCCGCGGTGCAGCTGCTCCAGGTGACCCTCCTCGACTGAGGGGGAAAAGTAAACACTTATTATTGACACTGAGTTCATACTACAGGAATTCCTATAATAGCATAGTATTTTCAATAAAAAATCTGAGGTGATAGAATAACTGCCAACGATGGGGTGATTTCCACTAAGTACTTGTTGCGAGCAACGTTCCAGTTGCTCGAAATAACAATTTGCACGGCCACAGAAGTGAAGACGAAATAGCAGGCATACATTTTCCAGATGAGGTAAAAAGAGAGTGGATATAACTTTCCCACTTATGCCGAGCGGTCGACTCTTCCTCGAACTTTTGATAAGATTACGTCCTGACGGCTGACGCGAGATTAATATTATTTACCCAAACCGGCAAACGTGGACCACCCCAGACTCTCTAATCAAAGAACGGTTTTCCTATTTTAAAAATACACCCGTTAACAGTAAACAAGTCTTGATACTGAACCACATGACGAGACAATGATCATGCGGTCGACCGCAGCGGTACACCACTCCGGGTGAGAGCTACGGAACAATGTACCAGTGACCCCAATAACGTCAGCCCAAATGCTATTCCTTCAATTTGTTTGCCGAGCACATCGGAGCTCTCAGCTTGATGATGTGGGAGAGCACGGCACGACCTACCTCGACTAATATACAATACTAGCTGTCTCCCGCAGTATAATTGAGATATTTTCCTACTTACAAAAAAACCGGCCAAGTGCATGTCGGGTCACGCGCAATATTAGGGTTCCGTAGTTCCGCTAGTTTTTGAAAATGTTTGTATGGTCAATGAATGTACATTTATAACATGTTTTACACTACTAACAACATC
>DWUD01000178.1:0-10729 GCA_018236485.1 Plebejus idas
AATGCTTTTCAATGGAATTGCTTCAATTTGATTGCACCGTGTAATATCGCCTTTACTTACCGGAACTTAAATTAATTCTATTGCATATATCACTTAAAAGTATTATTATATTTAATGTTCTTGAAAGAAAAATAAATGTAACAGTAAAATGACTAAATTTGAAAGTAAACAAAAGCTTTTTACATTGAGTATTAAACGTATTTTTTTACTTTATTAGATATCAGTTAGTAATATAGCTATTAGATTATATTATATAAACAGAGTATTATTAATACTATTTAATTAAATAAAATTAAGATCAATATAACCAATTCTAACTAAATATTTTTTTAAAGCTACTAAGTGTGGTAGAGTTGGGAGTGCCCAAATAAAATCATATTTTATTATCAATTTATCATTATTCTGGCAAAATATTGCAATATGAATTAATACTGAAAAAAATTTAAGTAACAAACATGCCTTTTGCTATTGAAAAAAGAATAAGCCGCCATAATGCTTCAAATATTTTTTACTTATACTTTTTTTTTCGTAAAAAAAGACAAAAAAAGTTTTTTTTTTTTATTTTTATAAAAATATTTATTTTCGTGTAATTTTAATTGTTTAAAAAATATTATTATAACTTGAAGTAGGCTTGGGTATGAAGGGCGGTACATTGTGAGGATGAGAGCGGAGCGGGCGCGGCGCGCGGGGGGCGCGTGACGCATGCGCCGAGCCGCGGGGAGGGGGCACGCTAACACTATTTAAACTGTTCTTTCGAACGGTCATCAAGCATTGGTCTGTTTGCAATACAAGATTAGTTAGCTATTGTAATACGACACGAGTCGTAGACAGACAGGCAGTAGCCCGTGGTCGAGACAAAGCGTCGCAGACGTAAGCTAGCTAAAGCAGTGAACCCCAGTTCAGGCATCGAGTGTTGTGAACCATGGCCGTCGCTGCAGCCCAGAAGAACCGCGAGATGTTCGCCATCAAGAAGTCCTACAGCATCGAGGTGAGTTCCACCTTCATTCTTTGCCGCAAAACCTCCAAAATTAAAAATAAATACAATTTCAAAATCGGAAAATTCGTTTCGACATTCGATTGCCACAATTTTAAAATTAGAATCACTTATTTGCTAATAATTGTCATATAATTTTTTAATATTTTAATCAAGCTTCTTCTCATGTCAGCGCGCCAAAATTAATAAGCTCCGATGTTTTGCCGCTATGTTGTTTAGAAACTTTGTTGTTTATAAACAACGCTACATGAGGAGTTGTGATAATTATTTACTATAACTTAACAAAAACAGGTCAAGATCAATTACAAGTTCATTGTCAAAAAATTAAAATTAATGTCATTAGTAAGGTCACTTAAAAGGCTTTTAAGGGGCAACGGACGAGTGTTTCGTAATAATATTATCTAATCTAAAGTCTATAAGAATTACCGCTTAAAATTAACCTTTCCCGTCCATATTATGCAGAAATGTTGTTTATATTATGCACAAAACTGCACATTGCACTTACAAAAGAAACCGTGCGAAAGAAAAATTGCAGTACCACTTTCTCTGTCGTAACGTAAGCAACACGTAAACAAAAGTCTCATTTAATATCAATTTCATTGTATGTGCTTCCCACAAAATTATGTAATACACCACGACCGAATTAAGTACATCTCAGACACTTGTTAAAAGGAAAAATACCAATTATGCATCATTGTAACAATGAACTAATGATCATTGTGAATATTCAAGGCGTTTGAGGGTAATTATAATGACAATGATTACCTCAATTACGATGGTAATCATTAACTTGATTGAGCTTCGGCGAATACTGTTGCGAATTTCATCATGTTGTTTAATCCATCATCTTCATGATCAACTATGCACGATACTAAACAATAAACATCAAAATCATCAATAAAATCAATGCATCTTCAATCAATAAAATTAAAGTATAGTTGATAATGGATTTGTTTGCATTGCGATTTTTATACTGCCCTGCGAATTCTCATGTAAAAAAGTTAAATTCGTAAAAGGAATTATTTCTTTCGATGGTCGAGGCTTCCATTTCACTTTCAAACCTAAAAAAGTAAAGTTCGAAAAAGGAACAATATTACTTTCGATTACAATGGATGTAAAATTCAAAAATGGAAGTAAAGACCTGATTGATTTGAAAAGAGAATAATTATGAGCATAGAGTAATGTATAGACATAGAGTGGACAAGGGTGGCAGGTCGGGTAATTAACAATCAGTTTGGAGAGTTGGAGTGGGCACTCGGTGCTTGGGGGACCAAGGCTATTACTGCGCGGAATTTCATCGAACACAATTTCCGCAAATCCGATCAAGCAATATATCACCTGAGCTCTATCCGCTATTGTTCTGTATCCGCATTATTACTATAGTAAATATTTGTATTGAATCTAATAACTAAACTTTAAGTCCTTTTAGCCGACTAAAGGAAGCGCGTTTAGATCTTTTTAAAACAATCTGAGACGCGATTTAATTCCTTGGTGACTGTTTTCAAAAATAACAATTCAAATGATTGCAGATTTTATACGTACTTTTTAACGATATCATAATATAAAATCTTACGCTAGCCAAGTATTAATTATAAAATTCATTCTAGAATAACGATTACTGTACATAAAACAATAAAACTATTATAATAGGCTCACGAGTCACGAGCACCTATATAGCTTGTTAGTAAACAAAAACAAATAAGTATCAACTTTGTTATGCACCTTCAGGTCATAAAAATCAAAAAGTTTCCTAAAAGTCACTTTCAAGACATCAACATGTTGTTTTATTGTAATCTGTTTAGTGATTGAGGGTATTATGTGATAAATCGCATAAAAATGACTCGGAAAACAATAAATGTATCAACAAAAATGATTTTGCTTGGTAACATTCTGCAATTCATTCAAGTGGCTAGTTACTACTACGAGTAGTAGTAAAACTAATTATTACTGTAGTACATAATATAACAAATAGTACTTACAAAAAATTAAAATAATCCCACGTCATAATAAAATGCCGAATATTTCCCATACATTATTATTTGCTCATTTCCGTAGTCTGCGGAAGATGCATATTCAATTATCATATATTTTAACAACAGCTGTCACAATTAAGTATATAATTTGACAGTAATTATAGCTGTTGTGACATTAACTGTATCATTATAACCACTTCCAAAGAATATTATGAAGAATAGAATAGGTCAAGTAACACCCGAATTAGTATTTTGTACTTAATTAATCTAGGTAAAAATATCTAAGTGCAAAAAATTACGTGTAAGATATGGCCAGTTCGGAAATAAAAACGTTAGTAAAAAACCGGAACTAGCAGCCTTCTGAAAGTCTGTTAATTAATGTAACATTGACAATGATTTTTATGAATCACGCACGTTAAGGTTAATTGAATGAGATAATACGCGTAAAATTTACTAATAAAACAGAAGTAAAACTACTAGTAACTTGACTGACACTAGTAACTTTGCTAGCACGCAGTAGTTACGTCAGGATTTACCTTGTCGTGTTTCAGGGATAAAGTAGTGTGTGATTACTAACCCTTGACATACTTAGTGCCACTCTAGTAAAAAGGCTAGATCTAACGCCCGCGCATGTCTTTACAACTCCAGTTGTTCACATTTTATATCGAGCATTGTGATAAAAGACACAAAATATAACGACAGTAATTTGTATCTACGCTTTTGATAACTACAGTCTGGTTCGACTAAAATTGAGTAATTAATATTCTATAAATGTAAAGATATTATAAGCATTTGTAATAATCATAACAAAGATGTATCATGTAACAATGACTTATTATGAAGACAAGTATCTAAAATTAAGGAAATGTTTTGGAAGGCCGTGGTAATGATTTCGGCATTGATAGAACTGATGCGTTAAGTACAGGAAAATAAGAAGCTAGTCTTTCCTGTTTCGCCCTCTATTCGATTGAAAAAGAAACCTAAAAAAATAAGTTCCAAATTCAAATAAAAAAATAGCAGCTGGTTTAATGCGGGATTTGCCTTATGTGAAGTCGAACGGTATGCTAATTTATATGGATATATTATGATAACCAGTAACAACAAACATGTTTTATTGCAAAATTCTTAAATCGATAAAAATTATTGTATAAATTAGGCATTTCGGCGGTGACGTCAAATGCAAGGTAAATGACGCACAATTTGTTATGTAAAAGTTTCCTCACATGTGAGAAAATACCACTGACTAACGTCTGAGATGCGCTCTTTCCGCAAACGTTCCAAAATTGTGACACAAAAACCATGAGAACCACATAACAATAATAATTGTAAATTATCACTTATCGGGTATTTAGCCGAATCTGCTATACATAACATAAAAAAGTTACCAAATAACTGAAAATAATATCATTGACACAACAAAAATTCTATATTCAAAATTGTAACCTAATTATTTTTATTAGATGCTAAAGATGGCGCGAGCGTTTTATGCTTTGAGTGCTCTAAAACTTGTGGTAATTGACTCCATTGAGGATCAGCGAGGCGGAATCTAGTTCCTTTGTACAATTCCATAAGGGATTCCGGAGGGTGTAATAGAAGCACTTTGCGCGGACAGCTCAGGAAATAAGCTTAGCAACTGCCAACTTCGTAAAAGCAATTCTCACTCCCACATAATGCCATAAGACCGATTTATTTATACGGATCTATGATTCTATTTTTAGATTTTCGTTTGAGTGTTATTTTTTTTATTAGATTTTATAAATTCTTTTTTTCTTTTGTTACAGAACGGGTATCCGTCCCGTCGTCGATCGCTGGTAGACGACGCCCGCTTCGAAACACTCGTCGTCAAACAGACCAAACAGAGTGTTCTGGAAGAGGCTCGAGCCCGTGCTAATGGTAAGTCTACTCATTTACAGGATACGAAGAAAGTGCAGCTTCTAATGCCGAATAAAAAAAATACATTTATTTTTTCAATTACATTTTCAGTTCTTTTTTTAAATTCTCAGTTCTTAAATAGATTTTAATTTTAATGGACGGGTCCATTAGGATTTGGAAGAAATTGCAATATAATATTATTAAACCTTCCAGTCATAGGTAGAGGTATATTTGGGTCGCAACTCGACCGCCCAAATGTCAACCAATGATGAATGGAAATTGATGATAACTCGCTAAGTCACTGCCTAATTACCTTTTTATTGAGCATACGAAGCAAAAGATTTTATCTGTAAAATATCCTTTATTCTGTTTTTTTACATCAGTCAATAATTACTAAGGACGGTAGAGGTGAAGTTGAGTACTTAAATAAAAACTTTAAAAAAATATTAGCTTGTTGATCACAATCAGGATTTATTCTGATGAAAATTTACCATAAAAATAAATTAGAGAAAGTGATAGCTCCTCTTAGATTATTATTAACCAGTTCCTTCATCATATTTTAACCGTAATATTATTTTTGGCGCAGAGAAAGCCATTTAGCTAAATTCTAAATCCCAATCTAGTCAACTGCGTTTATTGTGTGTCATCACTCATCAACCTGTTTTACTTTTTGTTTTTTTATTTTGTTCATTTTTGTTTTTTTAATAGACTCTGGCTTAGACGATGAATTAATCCAAGATCCTCATTACAACGGCGAGCAGAATGTAGACAACCAATACGAGGAGAAAAATGGTACTTTTCGTTTTTATTGTTTTATTTTTCATTACTTCAATATATTTTTTACATATTTTGTACTTATTCAATTTATTTCAATTTTATTTTTCTTTTCATTAATTTTTCTTTTTTTTCTTTTCTTTTCTAACAGATGCAGCAAATGATAACAGCGCAAAAGCTGATGATGGTTAGTATCTTTTATTTCCGATGTTTCAAAATGTTAATATTTTCAACAATCAATATTTCCTTCACTAGTCAAGTACCAGTCCTTACTTTACTTCTTTTTTTTGCAGACTACACTTTGACAGAAGAGGAAGTGATCCTACAGAATGCGGCTAGCGAAAGTCCTGACGCTGAACAGGCTATTCAGCAAGCCGCTCTTTTGCTCCGCCTGCGAGACGGAATGGGCACCCTCGCTCGCATCCTCAAAACCATCGACAACTACAAGGGTTGCGTGGAACACCTCGAAACTCGCCCCTCCCAAGTGAGCGGCAACCAGTTCGACGCCCTCGTTAAAGTCAGCATGACCAGAGTCAACCTTCTGCAGCTGATCCGCTCCCTGCGTCAATCCACTTCCTTCGCCGGAGTCAACCTCATCTCCGACAGCAACATCTCCAACAAGACCCCGTGGTTCCCGCGCCACGCGTCGGACCTCGATAACTGCAACCATCTGATGACCAAATACGAGCCGGAGCTCGACATGAACCACCCGGGATTCGCCGACAAGGAGTACAGGGCCCGCAGGAAGGACATCGCGGAGATCGCTTTCGGGTACAAATACGGGGACCCTATCCCGTCCATCGTGTACACGGAGTCGGAGAACTCGACTTGGCAGCGAGTGTTCAACACCGTTCTCGACCTGATGCCCAAGCACGCCTGCAAGGAGTACAAGGCCGCATTCGAGAAGCTCCAAGAAGCGGACATTTTCGTGCCCCACCGCATCCCTCAACTCGAGGACGTGAGCAACTTCCTGCGCAAACACACCGGCTTCACGCTGCGGCCCGCTGCCGGTCTGCTCACAGCTCGGGACTTCCTCGCCTCGCTCGCCTTCCGCGTCTTCCAGTCCACACAGTACGTCCGCCACTCCAACTCGCCCTTCCACACGCCCGAACCGTGAGTATTCTAAATTCAATAACATCCCTGACGTGACTCGATGAAAAACGCATAAGGCCAAAGTAAATGAGCGACAATTTTGATTTCCGCACTTCGTTCCCAGGATTGTGATACGAGGAAGTACTCGCGTTTAACTATCCGAACAACCTCTAGCCGCAATGCAGCTTTGGAGGTTTCCGAAGTGCTATCGGCACGAAACTTCATCACAAAGAGCTATCGCTAATGATATGTTAATATAAACGAAACTAATTACGTATTGTGGAGCGGATCAATAAATTAACGCAATGCTTCCTCGTGTTCCGGTGTGATTCTTAAACGTGTCTGATGTGAGCGGCTGGGGGTTGAGTCGCTCTCCATCGCGCGACACTGATGGAGGCGTAACTCGATTACGACCGATACTCGTAACTTAGTTTTGCCGGGATGATATATTTTAGCGATGCCATTTACTCAGGGTCAAGTGCAGAGACCGTTTAATGGACGGATCGATGGCACGTGTAGCTCAAATGCAATTTATTTCCAGGGACTGCATCCACGAACTCCTCGGCCACATCCCGCTCCTGGCTGATCCCAGCTTCGCTCAGTTCTCACAGGAAATCGGTCTCGCTTCTCTCGGCGCTTCGGACGCAGAAATCGAAAAATTATCCACTGTAAGTGCTTCGTAGTCTTCGGTTACATAATTTCGTCTTATATTATTAAATTATTCAATTCAATTAGTCACCTACGAATTGATGTAATCAATAAAACTCCTCAATGTCAAGATTGAACATGATAACGATCTGATTAAAATGATCGAACATTTTTGAGACTGTGACATTGAATTTGTAACGTACGGATTAAGTTTTAGAACAACGATAGACTATAGAGTAATAAGTGATAACTTTTATACACTACATTTTTAAAAGCGTTTTTATTAAACTTGAGATTCCAATGATGACAATTTTGGCAGAGTTTTGATTACCTAAAACGGTCAAACACCTTTGAATTGTATTTAAAGGTCACATACATATTCCAGAAATATTGAAAAATTTATATCGGAATATTTTTCAAAAAAACTTTGCCTTTTGTAAATTGAGACATTTATCCCTTCACTGGTCCTTTTTGTACCTGCTCTTTGGCATTTAAATTCAAAATAAAGGACTTAACTGGTAGTACAACAACCGAGAGCAGCAATATTTATGTACGTTAAGTTCGTTACTCTCACAATAAAAAATTCTCGCTATCGATCATTTAAAATATATCGTCACATTTAAGCCTTTGATGTAGCTACTTTCTTTGACTTTTCGGGACTAACCATCTTCTTCTTCTCAGGTATACTGGTTCACCGTTGAATTTGGACTATGCAAAGAGAACCAACAGTTGAAAGCATACGGTGCAGCTCTGCTGTCATCCATCGGAGAGCTTCTTCACGCACTCAGTGACAAACCGGAATTGAGGCCTTTCGAACCAGCATCCACCTCGGTGCAACCCTACCAAGACCAGGAGTACCAACCCATCTACTACGTAGCAGAAAGCTTCGAAGATGCCAAAGACAAATTCAGGTAAACATCACTGCCAAATGGCATATGCCAGTTTTATAAGCTCGAACTTGATCCCTCCCGCGTGTCTAGATAAACAGTCGTTTCCATTTCCAGATTAACTGGTCTAAGGTCTAATGTCAATTAAGGAATATTTTGAGTAGGTAATATCCCGTAACTGTAAAAATCAAATAATTGTCTGGGTCTTCGGTCGCTAATGTCACCTTTGTCCATAGACGCTGGGTATCAACGATGTCGAGGCCGTTCGAGGTGCGATTCAACCCCCACACGGAGCGCGTGGAAGTCCTAGACTCGGTAGACAAACTGGAGACCCTCATCTGGCAACTCAACACCGAGATGCTCCACCTCACCAACGCTATTCAGAAGCTAAAGGGCTCGCGATTCGAGTGAACCCCGACACCAGAGGCCGGCTTGACTCGACTCGGTGCGACTCGATTCGACCGACTCAACTCCAGCCTTCGACAATTTTAGTGATTTGTATAGCTAGTGATATCGTAATGTAAGACTGTCGTGAGTGTGCGTGAGGCCATCGGATGGTATTTTGTATATTATTATTTATTGTGCCGAGCTCATTGCCCGGGCCTCGCCGGTGCGTCCTCCCGATTGCCCATTTACGGAGGCCGCACCACATTCGAGGCCACCTACTATTTTATTAGTATTAATTTATAATTTAATTTGTGAAACACAAACAAAAAATGGAGCACCAAAAGTTAAAAAAAACCAAACAAATATATGTGTTTGAGTGGATTGACATGTTTTCTTTATTCACCCTAGTATTTCCTCGATGACTTATATGATCAGCTTTTTCCTTGATGAGCTGTTTTCATGGAGCCTCCAGAGAACCACGTTACTAGCGTGTTATGCATAATCATCATTGAAATCAGGGTAAAATGACGCCGTAAGACGGTCAAGAACATGCAGGCAATCAAGCCAGACAGTAGATGTACAGTAAAAATTTTATATGACAAGGCCTGGCATTGAAGGCGTTCATCTGTGAAAACAAACCTAACTATTAAGTAATCACTGGGGTGACGGTAAGTGATGCTTAACATGCTATTGAGTATTGAACCGTCAAACTGTGAGCGATGTCTTCATTAACTTACCCCGTATTCTTAACTTCGGTGAAACTGCCAAAGATATTTCTAATTGATTACTTTATGGTACTCTCTACCGCCTGATATGATAATATAATTTATTTCAAATACGAAGAAGTTTTTTTCATTTTACAAACTCTATATTTTAAAGTAATACTTCAAGGTTCCTCAGAGTATGTAGATATTGAACTAAAACAAAATATATTTATAGCAGACCATAAGGTAACCGATTGAGCTATTTAAACAGTGTTATTAAATATCGAAACAAGTACAAATAACTTTAAGAACTTGTCGACCAATGTTGTCTTAAGGTTTTTTAGTGAAGGACAAAAAGTATTAACATACCCGTTTACTTTGAGTTATCGATTCAAAAATATATTGAGACATTTGAACTCGAGGCATTGAAATAAAATTGGGCAGCTATTCATTGCCGTTTTCAGTGGATTCCGACAAAGAGATGCTACAAAATTCCGCAATGGATGGAGAGCTTCGGGAATCGTCTGAGCAGCTTAGAATTCGCAGAACCAATCTCATTCTAAGCTCTAGGGAACGGAATGTAATATTTAATAGGATTATAAAAAATTGCACACCTACACAATAACGATAATGAAAACGACATTGATATTAACTTCCGCGTAATTAAATCAATTAGAACATTCTAGAATGCGAAAAAAATTAAACAAAGAGTTTTAGCGAAGTGAGCGGGTGCGGGTCTGAAAAAAAATCTTAAAAAAAGGTTGGTCTATGACATTAAACGAGGCAAATCGAGAGGTATGGCCTCAAGGCAAGGGCGAGAATGTAACTGCAACTACTCACGTTCACAGTGCAATGGTTTTTGTTGTTTGTGCATCCTTGAGTTTGCTCGAGATGCCTTAGAATTATTGCTCATCGACTGTAACGCCCTTTGCTAACTGAATTCGCGATTTCCCTAATTTTGGATGATTCTTTACCTAAAATAATTTTCTGATTCTTTTCCACAAATTGATTTACTTAGTTGATTCCAAATTCTTTTTTCTTTCCATGAAATAGTTTTGTTGATTATTTTTTAATAATAATAATAATCTTTATTGAGAAACCAAATTATTTATCCATATTCTAATATCCCACCACAAATTAAATATGTTATAAAGGAGAATGATGTAAAGCGGTCCAAATTCCCACCACTAACAAGACACATATTAACTTATTGTCCATTAAATATAGAGTAACTTTTACTATAGGACAAATTAAAAATATGCTGTCGCTAAAAAGTACCTTATGAAAAATTTTTTTTAGTGGAAATATTGATATTGATAGTCATCTATTTCAGTGAAAACCTCATAGGAAATGCCAAGCGGCATGACATAACATAGATTGAGTAGTTAAAATGTGCAA
>DWUD01000179.1:0-10729 GCA_018236485.1 Plebejus idas
CTCGCAACATCAGAAGAGCTGCAGGTGCGTTGCCGGCCTTTTAAGAGAGAATACGTTCTCTTCAATGGTTTCAAACTACCGAAGTAACATATTATTTTCGGGCGCTTCTTGCCTCACGATCTTTTACATGCGTATATGTTTTGTTATAAACGTGCCTCGCATTTTGGGCTTGCCGCGTACAGTGAAACATAAGTTCATTATTCTTGGAAGATTTTCTTGTAAGTTGTGAGCGAGCATTTGAAATCATCTGTGAGGGATTGCTTATACGACAAAACTCGTGGCCGTAGCCCGTACGTGATGGGCGGCCAACTCCGGAACAAATGAAAACTGGAATGGAAGAACCAGGTAAGTAACATTCAAACATTGCCGTTTTTTTCATAAATGGAGGCTTTAGGGCCTGAAAATTATCTGATATAAAAAACTGGGGTTTTTATGTATATAGCCAGACATATTATCCAGATGATGAAGTAGATAAGTCACAAGGTTTGTTCAAATTATAAGGGTTGTCACGTAAAATTTGCTTCATTAGATTTGAACTCGAATTGGAATAATTAAACTCGATTGATCGGATTTCAATTTATATTATGGGTGCTCTCCCACCGAGTCGAGATCTTATTTACAGAAATAATATTAGCGGCGCGGCGTATTCATATAAACAGCTAGGATAGTCCCGTTCGACTAGGATTCTATAGGATTCTTCGAAAATTTAATGTGTTGTAATATAATAATTGGTCCACGGTAGGCGCGGTAGGCGTTTATTGGCTGTTGCACATAAATTTAAATAGGGCTTAGGTTTCTGCTCTTTTTCGAGCAATAATAATATCATTCATGACATACAAAGTATACCTAGTCTTGTTTTAGTATTACTTTTAAATTCCGTTTAAATTTTTATTCGATCGATGCTACGAATAACAAAAGGATCGATGTCAAAATTTATAGGCATATCAGTGACCTCATTCGTATAATGCTATAATGCTGGCTTCTCATAGCGCCTAATATCACGAGCCGCACTCCGCCCGCGCTAGCTCGAGCCACGCGACGTGTGAAAGAGGTAGCTCGAGGTGGTGCGGGTTGGCTCGATCAGGCCGGCGCGTCCGATCCGATTGAAGTCGGTAACTTCAAAGGCGCGGCTCACGCGGCTCGAGCGACTCGATAGTCGTGAGAACGGGTAGCGCGGACTCGCCTATTAGCTCGAGCTCACGCAAATCGGCTCGGCGCGGCGCGGCTCGTGAATCGTGAATCGTGATATTACGCGCCGTGAATATCCAGCATTATAATATATTTTGACGTAAAACTTTATGGTTGCGACGTGCTTGGAATAAACAATTACATTACACTGTTACTGCGAGGCCACAATGCTTCAGTATGTTCCGTCGTTGGAATGTATTGTATTCTTCAGATCTGCGTTTTGGCGATGTATGTAAACGTAATAAGAATCAGTGGCATTATAACAAAATACCACGTCGGACAACGCAACTTATTTTGACATTATAATTATGCATGTATGACTTACGTACATACCTACTTACTATTTTGTGTTACATACAACGTGACCTCGCTTTACTGTGTTACAGCAGCGCACAGCAAAAATTGGTGAGAAAAACGATTAAAAACTCAAATAAAAATACACTGATGTTCCGTCGATATGTTAATATAACGTTCCGTAATGTGTTCCAACCCTTAAAGTGAAATGAAAACGTAATACGTGGCTTAGCGGACATGGAACTCGGCGGACTCGCTAAATCCGAAGCGTTTTTAACGTATCTCTTACATACAACAAAAAAGGCTAAAGCTAACATTAAAACGCAATGTTTTCTTTGCTACTTTGTGTTATGGTGAAAACTTTTTTTACGGCGTTGTCACCTATGGATATAGGGAAGAAGAAGAAGAGAAAAACTCGTAAGACGAATAGAGAGTGAACCGCCGGCGCAGAATAGGAGAGATAATAATGTGCGTAGAAGGGGTTCTATCGCGCGGCGAGAATTTAAACCTGTTACTGCCGTTTAGTTCTCACTTCTGCCGGCACGCCCGGAGTGCAAATAATTTTTTTGCGTTTATTACAAGTAGTAAGAGCCCCCGCAGACTGCAGACTTTCTATCGGCCGATAGATTGATCGGCAGATAGGACTTAGCGCATACACTATACCAACTAAACAGTTGGGTTCGTAGTGAGTGCGCACTAGATGACTATAGCTTGGCCGCTCGCGCTGTAAAGTCGACCCTCGTAGCATACATTTAGTATGCTACGAGTATGCTACGAGGGTCGACTTTACAGCGGTCAGCATTAGACAACCATAAATAACCAAAATAACCATAAAATTCCATTCATAGCGATAGATTTTTGAATGGAAAATTTTACACGATTCCGATCTTTTCCGAGCGCGCGGCATCGTGTGGGCGCGTGGAAGAACGTCGTATGACGTCGTACTGATTTAGCATCGGCCGACAGTTTGCCGATGGTTAAGTTTGAAGGCAATCTATAGCCCAGTAAACTTAATTATTGGCCGACTCGGTATCGTTGTAATATTCACTTCCATACAGCTTCATACTGATCAAAAGCGAAACCAAACTATCGGCCAATGTAAAGTCCTCAGTCTGCGGGGGCTCTAGTGTGAGTAAGCAACTAATAGGGATGTCACCGTCGAGTATTAGCAATCATGGAACTAAGTGGATTATATCGACAGCATGATGTCACGTTAACCGTGATAACTCCATCAAACAGTTTAGCGCCTAACAATCATGTCAAGGCTTAGAATAAAATATCCATACAAATATTGTAAAGTGTCTCTGTTGCCTCTAACGCCTAAACCGCTGAACCTATTGTACTGAAATTTGGTGTGGAAACACTTCGAGTTCTGGAAAAGGAAGAAAGAAAGAAGAAGAAATGAAGAAATTACTGAATCAATTTAGACATCTAGTAAGGTGGAATAATCCCTTTAGGAGGCTAGCAATTAGTACATAATATACTAAGTTTTTCATTTATATCGCCTACGGTAAACTGTTTTAAACCATTACAAAAGTACACACTTCTGTATGCGACTGCATTCGTTTACAATGAGAAGTTGTCTTTCCCTCGAGAGCTGTATATTTTGCCAGGATAAAAGGCAGCCTAAATGGATAAATCAGACTAAGCTACTTTCATATTTTGTTTGTTTTTGGTTTTGTTAGTATCTTGTATTACTAGATGACACCCACAACTCCGTAGCGCAGAAATTCATGTATGAACCGTACATTTTCCCAGGATAAGAAGTATCCTATGTCCTTTCCCGGGACTCAAATTATCTCCATGCCAAACAGGAAAATCGGGTCAGCTGTTTAGGCGTGAAGAGGGTTACTTTGCGAATGGGGTCATAAGGTCCAAAAGCGTTAGATCCTACGAATAACAAAAACTAGTTAGATCCTATCTGTCGACAAAGCCGCACATTCAATTACATGCCACGTGTCATTCCTGACTTCATTTGTTTCAGAGTTTCCTCCTGGGATACTAAAAGACACGTCGCAAAGTTAACGAAACTCTCAGGCTTACTTAAGATTCTAATTAGGTTATTAGAACTGTGGATCCGACTTAATGAACAGGTATTCTCTTAGAAAGGGAACTAGCAAAACTTCATTTACTTCTGTTTACTACAACTTTGCCATGGAGTAATTATAAGCATTCATTATACTCTGAATCACGAAGTTTAGATCTTTTATACTTATGTGCGATGCTACCTATAATACGTTTGATAAAAACCGCCTATAAAATATGTGTATGTGACATAATATAAGGTAGGGGTTGTATAATTGAATAACGGTTTTTTATTCCTTTACTGGGAAAAATTAAAGATAACACATAAAATATCGAGTCTCAAAGAAAAATAAGATCATAATAAACAATATTAACATCGCAAGCAACATATTAAGCAATAAAGTTGTGTGTTTCATGAAGTGCGTATGAAACTTAATTCCCTTCTCAGTCGGTTTTCAAATGGCTCTCCAGAGAAACTTAAAGGAAATATTCTGTCTACAAATGTACGCGATCCCTATGCAAAATAACAGAGTAGGTACATTTACATTTTTTATAAACGTGCGCTAGTCAAACAAGAAGAAAAAGACATTACAAAAAAAGATTTTAACTTTATAGGCCAGTAAAAAAAATTACTTGGTTATACTAACTTTTATCTTGAGCTGAGTTTTAAGTTAACCGTCACGCACGGCCATTACGTATTAAAATATATTTAATTATTTTTTTTACAGAACAACGAATAACATGAGAATTTAAATATTAATAAATATAAAAATTTTAACCCATGAGTCATTACTTAGGACTGGACCTCAATTGTTAACTACGCGACACTAGTACGCAGCTTGAAATAATTCTTATTCTCTCTCTTCTTCTTAAAAAAGGTGTCTTCTGCATGATTGACCGCTCGAACGCAAAATGCGAACGAAAAACGCTTGAACGCATGACCGTTCTCAGCTGGCTGACAGTGCTGCTTTGAAACAGTGCAGTAATAATTAAAATATCCAATCTGGGAACGCTATTAGGAACGCAGTAGTGGCGTCGCATTTCACATGATCTGGTGAGGCTTGCGAGCTTGTAACAGTATTGTAAGTTGTAACTCTCGTCACTCACTGTCTCTCGGACGATGTACATATTATAATACAGTAAACCACTTCTTCACTACACTACGTCACTAGTACACGCACGCACGCACACTAGTGCGAAGGAGTCACAATAGGGGTCGCAGTGACGTCAGGGCTACAGCGACCTGCCTTCTTAAAAAAAAAGAAAAAAAACTTCGTCACCTCCTAGAGTGGGCACACGCACATGCCTAATTTGAAACAAGTTAAAGTAGCAATATTATACAATTTCACGTCCCAAGTGCCAAACATAATAATAATTGTCTCTATCTTGAGCGAGTTGGATTCCGTCCGGAACGTTCTAAAATGTTAATGTGACCGAATTTGTGGTTGTTTTTTTATAGGAGATATCTACAACAACTGGCCGATGTAACTGATACTCCAATGTCACGTAAGTTACACAACTGTGTGGCGTTAAACTATGCTAATACCGTCAGCTGCAGCAGAGATCGTATTTATTGTCTATAACATGTCACACAACGAGTGTCGCAACTGATAGAGTATGACAAATCTGTTCCTGTGTGTAACTAGCGTGACAGATTCGTCACATCGCCAGATAATGGCGCATACAATATGGCGCATACAAACTTTTCGAGGGCACACAGAATTAAACCTTTAATTCTGTGGGCGTAACTTGTAAGTAATATCTAACACTAACATCCTGAAATTCCTACCTATTGCCATTATTGTTACCGAGCAAAAAAGGCCAAAAATCACGTTGATTGTATAGGAGCCTTTAATATTAATTTCATTTTGATTTTAGTATTTTATTGTTACACAATCTGTGAAAATTTCAGAAGTCTAGCTATAGCGGTTTTTGAGTTACAGCCTGGAGACTGACAGACGGACAGACAACGAAGTCTTAGTAATATGGTCCCGTTTTAACCCTTTATGTACGGAACCCTAAAAAACACAACATTATGATTGACAGCAGCTTGCAAGGACATAGACTACTATTTATCACGCGTCAATGCACGATTCCTGTGGGATTTTATCGTCGTTGAAGAGAATGCGCTCATTATGTGTATATTTTAACCCACCAAAACATTCCTCATTCCGTCAGCTTTAAGCCGCGTTGGAAATATTCACGCCATTTTCATGTTTTCCTCACGTACGTACTCCCCCGCGATTAATTTGCCGCGGCGGTAATGAGCGAAAACCGATGTCTGAATTCTGGAAACAAACGGGAAATACCTGTAGCCAAAATGTTTTCTTTATCGCTTCTTTATAGAATCGCCGATCAAACTGAATTGGCACTAGGAGGCAAATATCAACGTCATATTAACGATCGGTTATGTCAATTCCAATTTTCTTAGGTCAGTGATTCCAATACATTTTATTGGCGATTCTATAAAAAAGTGATAAAGAAAAGGTTTTGTCTAAAGGGCTTTGATTCCTTTTATTTCTCTCTATCTCGATACTGCAACTGCTCCTGTTTAGGTTTTCATACGAATTCTAATATAACCAACTTGAATTCCATTTAATGTAAATATCATTAGTTCATCAAATATTGAATAGTAACTGCCGCACTCAGAAACGTTCAAAGATGATTAAACTTCAGTTCGATGAAGAGTTTGATAGTGTATGCACAGTGTGTGGGGCTTATGATAGAATCTTCAATTAATTACAGTTAAGTAATAACCATTCCTGTTTGAGTACGCCAACAAGTCGCATAAATTGGTACTGAAAAGTGTGTTCAGTACATAATTTTACCGTAAAACTGTAAAAACTATGATGCACTATAACAAATTTTTATTACTTAGCAAGATAGTAAGTTCTGTAAGGGGCTATTTCATTGCTTCCCGATAAGTTACCGATCAGCTATCTTACTAGTTATCTGTCAGATAGAGTATAGAGTACCTGTCAGATAAGTTGTGGATATCCGATCCGTAACTTATCAGGAAGTAGTGAAACAGGCCCTAAATGTTCTAATTTTTCACTTAATATAAATTTACACAATATAATAGTCATCAATACTGCGAATTAATATTTAAAGACTTTTAATAATTTAAATCACCTTTTGGTATTATCGGGATATCACTTGACACTTGACAGGTTCAAAAGCCACGGGTCAGGCTTAGAGCGAAGCCACGAAGTTTCGTTGCGTTGCGGTGGGGTGCGTCGTAGAACGTAATAATTACGCTTTGTCTTTACTACGTAATAATAATCAGTAATTACGCTTTGCCTCTTACTTTTCATGGACGCCCGATGGGCGACGACAATTCAATTCTAGAAATATTTTGTGGGACTTAATTGTAATTGTAATGGCGTCAGTGTCTCTTTGTATGTAACCATTGTCTGGAAAGTGACAATATAAAGGGCAGTGCCGGTTCCAAGTCAAATAAAACGACGACAGTCCAGCATTCACTCTTCTACTTCTTAACTTGTCCATCGACAGCGATGGACAAGTTAACAAGACAGTACGTCTGATAAGATACAACAATTTACCAAATACTAGATGTTTCCCGCAACTAAGTTGCTTCGAAACTCTTTCGAATTTATCGCGCAAGAACCGTATTTTTACGGAATAAAATTAACTATCTTATCTCCTTTTTTTCCTCAAAGTATCTTCGTACCATATCTCATAGCTAAGTCCGTCTAGCATGAAGAGGTAATAGACCGACAGATAGACAGGTTATACAGACACTCTTTCGCATAACTATTTGAATGTGAAACATCGTAGCGTTATGATTCTGCGGGATCGCACCGCGACAGAACAATGTGGCCACACTCATAATATAGCCACCACCAGTCTATGCCGGATTATCCTATCCAGACTCGACACCGAATGACACATTATAATGTAGTGATTTAGGAGCTGCGATATCCGTTTTTGGGAGTTTCCCAAAATTTGCGATATTATTTCTATCTAATCAGGTTGTAACAAAAAAGTAAATGATATTACTTTAGGATGTGTATGAGTCCCCTGTATAGAGTTCGATGTGAAAGTAGCAGCGTTGAAAGGGTAACTTTTTTTTAACTTTTGTATGGAAAAATTTATAACGCTGGGGCCTGAGGCGTTCGCCCATACAAATCACACAAAAATGCTTTTTCAGCGCTGTTACTTTCACAGTGAACTCTATTACAATATAAGGGACTCATACACACCCTAAAGCTTTATCGTTTATAAATTATCGCTTAGTTTGTTTTGTCCACTGTGCCAACGAACCTACCAACGACTTTGGCCTACATCCAACGGTAAGGATTAAGGATTGCTAACTTACAAAAATGCTGCTTTGAAAAATCACATCACTGTTACTGTGGTTATAGTTATCGTTTGTAACAAAATAAAAGTTACCCGTGATTTTGTGCGCGCAAGAAAAAGTCCCACTCCCGCCAGAACTGTACATATTTAACTTCTTGAATATGACCATGTACTATCGAAGAACTTTATTTATGGGTAGATGACGGATCTACATCATTTTATCGCATTTAATAATTCAATGTTGATATCGATTTGGCTTTGTCTGACATAACGCGACAAAATTATGTAGATCCACTATCTGCGTACAAATCAACTTCTCTGATTATTTTTAGATACAATTATTAGAGAGAAGTTGGTATTTTCGTCGCCTTTTGGTCAAACCCAGCCGAAAAATGACGACTTACATTTGACATATTCCGACCAAAATATAACGTACGTCCGGCTTCTATGAATAAATTTCTTCGATGGTACATATTATCTAGAATCCTTTAATTAGGTACTATTAAATTGCTAATTAGCTAGTGCTTGTAAAATTAGCTTTGGAAAGGCTCGCAAAGTTTTCAACGAAATTAATAATAATTAATTATACATAGTTATTATGTATAAAATTTATTCTCAATAAAATGAATTTGAATAAGCTTTTCCAACTTTAGCTTGTAAATAATAATAATAATCAAACTCCATTGTCATGCTTTTAATATGTTTTGAGTTCATCTATAAAATTAATATTAAGATAGTTGATTGCTTTTTATTTGTAAATCCATATCGTTAACAAAATATATTAATTAGTAACTTTAACACAATATCAATACTCACATCCTCTGTAAATAAATAATTAACAACTTCATCATTTTAACAGCCCATCAAATTATTAATTATGTATCCGACGTTGCTGGTAGGTATTATAATAAATTATTCCATACAGTCGGTGTGTTACCTATTCAGGCCCAAATCGCTAAACCGATTTTGCTGAAATTTGGAAAAGAGATACCTTGAGTCCCGGGAAAGGACATAGGATAATTTTTACTATCTCTGAAAACGTTCCCGCGTACAGTTGTACATGTACAGTTCGCGCCATACACGAATTTCAGCGCAATGGAGCTGCGGGCGTCATGTAGTACTAATTTTTTTTTAATTCTATTAGCTCTTCATGCCCAAACCTTGCTGGGTACAGAGATATTTTTTGACCCGGGAAAGGATATAGGATTCATCTAGTATTACATGAAATATAATATTAAGTATTTGATGATATTTAAATTAAATCGAAACACTTTAGTTTCAAATTTAGATAGAATAAACGACTAAAAGCTCCGAATTCTTTTTGTTTCAGCAATAAAAGTATCTGCACATGTAAAATATTGCTAATAACTGAAGAACGAATAAATAAATTACACTAGTTTAATATAATGTAAAAGTTCCATTTACATTTCCATTAAACGATCCAATGATTTTGTAAGGAAACTTCAAAAAAGAGCAGCAGAGCAGCAAAATTCGAAAAAGAGCAGTAAATATAAATTAATGTGAAGGTAAAAATATGTGAAACTTTAGAGTATGTTACCATTACGACGTGACGAGATACGTGAATTTTTAAATGTCCCATAAAACTAACCTTTGTTTGATGTAGAAGAAGATCCATAAAATTGAATAGAAAGACTTATTTTTGAAATAATTACAAAAATTGATTTATAGCTACTAGCTAGGCAGATGAGGAACCTACGTATTTTGGTCACGTTATGTCAAACCCAGCCGACGGATCACAATAATTAACAATCAAAGACCTCTTCTTAATATGTCATTGTTAACAATTAACATTAAATTGAGATGATCCGACCAAATGACGTTGGTCTGTCAACTGCGTAGCAATTCATTTCTCGATGGTACTGTGGGAATATGTATACGTGCCGTGTGGTGGGCTGGGCTGGTGGTGGCCAAAGGAAGATCTTCATTTTCCGACCGAGCGAGGTGGTATGTTCGGTCAGGCCGAAGCCCACGTGATACATTTCAGCTGTCGTATAATATTATACCGATGCGCTCAGAAAACTTCGATAGCGCGATGCAGGAATGTTAGGCGAATTGTTGGCACCGCCACAGTACATTCCGGTTTTCACTACAACCAATTCACCCTTAACGCTGTGTTTCACTTAAATCAAATAATCATTCTGTTGGTCATTATCGATACATTCGCGGTTCGTCAGTAATTCGTAACAATTAGCGCTACTGTACACGAACCAATATCACCGAACAGTGCATTTCATTATACGCTACAATCTAAATCATTAATTAATATATTTTACATTATGATGATTTAGAATAAAAAAAACAAATGACGAATGAATTCAAAGTATAAAAAACAACAGACTTTTTTCATTTTATTAGTGTCTATTTCCTTATTCTTTTTATTAGTGAAAACTTCTTAATACAGTAGTTGTGCATTTTTGGGATGAGTAAAATATTTATTTTTGTAAGAAGGCGGAAGGAGAAGAAACGTTCTTATTTCTGCAAGTACTACGGAAAGCATCCATGCATACTACGTTTTTTTTTTGTGAAAATATTTTTGTGTGTATTGATTCTAATTCAAAAACGTTGGCAGTAATAATAATAACAAACTGTGGTAACATAATATTATAATAATTATAAGTGCCATTTATTTACACAACCAAAAAAGGTATAAAATACTAAAAAATATAAAAGACTTGTCCGTGTATTTCTCGTCAATCGTCATAGTAACACGAACAACAAAAACAATTTGAAAAGGTTTCGACGGGCATATTTTTTCAGAAAATACTGTTACATGGAAACGCTTGCTGGCTTTAAGAGCGTTTACTACTAATTTCAAGTTTCCATACTAACCTGCGGCGGACTATTGAAATTGCTTTGCGCGCAGCGATTTATAGTAGTTTTA
>DWUD01000180.1:0-10722 GCA_018236485.1 Plebejus idas
GACAAGATATCTAGAGAATTCGCGTACGCCGCGGCTTACCGAGCTCCGACAGTCACGCGGTGGCGCTTATAGATACATTTTGAGTGATAGATGCCCTTAACGATACGACTGTTTGACCAATTTAAGGACAAATTCGATACAACATTCAATAAAATGTCCAATTTTAAGAACACATACTGGACATCTCCGAGGGGTTTAATGTGTGGAAAAAAACCCACAAAAGGGTCCTTTCTATAGATGTCACGTGGAGGCAGAGATTTAGTAAGTTTTACTTGCGAGACATTGTGTCTGGCCCTTTTTGTACTGGCCAAGGTGTAAAGGGAATCGTTATAAATTCTGTCCATTCATGGACAGGTAATTAAAAGACCAAACGACGCAGTCCAAATACTCCGGTTTAAAAGATCTAGTTTACGACTTGCATGGTGATCAAATTTATGTACTCAGAAAGAACGCATGATATATGTTTGGAATATTTTCAAAAACAATAAAAGCCTAGTTTTTGTACACAAATTTTGTGATTGTTAAAAATGTTGTAGATTTTAATGTGATGGTAATTCTTTATGTGTGAACGAATAAAAATTCTTAGGGAGGACTAAGTTTATGTCTATATATTTTTTGCGCAAAACTTTTTGCTCCGTCTTACATTTTATATTGAGCTAGGCCGATGGGGTCTCGCTAGCTATACAACTTAAATTGATATAGTAATTTAAATCAAAGTATTCGACTTAAGTAAATCGATGCAATAAAGTGGGATTAAACGACCGTCTTGAATTAACGGTGGAGCTCCGAGTGGGGCACCGTAGATAAAACTCGATACAAACACCTAAATTGAATCAAATTAATTAATTCGGTTGAAATGAGAATAATTGAATAACAGTCTAGTCGTTTAAAATGGATTTGCAAAATTAATGATAGAATATAAAATGTGGGACTTAGCAAAAATTATAATTGAAGGTAAAATTATGCGTAATGTTTTTTTAATTACACCCCTAAATAACCGCTAGAATTTGACGCCACCGGTAATTAGGGTGCGTCGCCATTTTCCTGACGAGACATCAACTAAATACATTGATATCTCCTCACCTTATTCCTTTTAAGCTATCTCCTTTCCACCCGACCTTTTATAGCCGGCCGGTGACATTGTAAGATGTAGCTCATCAGCGGACAATCAGCGCTAATGCGCGGCCACATACGTAACGCGTGTCATTGTCCCATACGCTTATGGAAAATTCGCCTTCTCAAATGTTCTACCCGTCTCGGTCGCGGGGCGGGGCCGCCTCGACCAATGACTGCCGCCGACTCTGGCGACATCGTGAGGCGTACATTAAAGAAACCAGTTCTAATGTGCGCTTTAAATTAAATTTTGTCCATGTGTAATTATCTCATTACTGTGATTACGAATTCTTCGCTAAACGATCGACGCTTTAAATGGCCACGTTCGAATATAGCTGTGATAATGAACCATCACGTGAGCAACTAACCTTATTACGTCTTGTTGACGAGAATTTATCCCACACTATGTGCTCCATCCGCGGAGGCTTCGTAAAAAAATGCACAACAAAATTGATTAAGGAACGAATTGGTTTAAATTGGAAATCGATAGTGACGTTTCGAAATCACATTCATAAGTCGACTTTATATTATTACTTTATCGATATGAACTACGGTAATGGTTTCGGTTTAATTTTAATACGATTTTTACTGTTTATAGAATAAATGTTGTGCAATGCTTTCGATATAAAAGTCATAAAAAATGTTTGCAGCACTCTAACTGAAATTCATTGTATATTTTAAATTAACTAGAGACATCTAGCGGCGACGAGCAGACACTATCGAGTGAACTGCGCACGCGCACCTAATTGCGCTCTGTCAGTTTTTATGGCACATTTAGCGAAGTTTTTGTAACGTTGCCTTTATTCCTGCGTAAGATATCATTAAAACTTGTTAGTAGTTACTTAAAGAGACAATGACTCGAGGAAGTTAAATTACAATAATATTAACAATAGGGTGGTCACGGTTGGTGAAACATTGGTGGCAAATGCGCGAAACAATTTCCGTATAACTAGTCTGATTATCTCGAAAAGAATGTAAGAAAAGTTAACTCCTGTCGGCTGTCTCATAATTTAGCTGAAGGTTTGTCGAGGTTCTCAATGGTAGTGTGCAAAATTTAATATATTAATATGCATTATGAATAACTTACCATTGTCTTGCTGATCGAAGGGACTCGGAAGCTCAGGCGGCTGAGGAATAACTTGGAACAGCTCAGCTACATCAGGTGTTGGATCTTTGCCTTCAGATCGCCGTTGAAGTTGGTGGATTTGCTCCATTTGCAAATGTTTTACGGAGCGTACGTGCTGCAGTAGTGGCAAACGATGTTGGGTGCCGAAGCCACATAGTGCACATCGGTAAATACGCGGTCGTTCACGCGGTATCCTTGATGCGCAATCTCTCAAGTGTCTTAGCAGTAGCGTCGCTGCTTCATGTCTCGCACCGGCAGCGTGAAGTTGCAGTTTGTGCGCTGAGTTTGTGTAGTAGTCGCAGGCGCAACATCTGACCTGAACACCGCCGACGCCTGCACCACCTGTTCCAACGCCTCCGCAGAATTTCAACTTCCACTCGTTTCTGGGACCACCCTCTTTGACATGATTGACGTGCTGCAACCTTTGTAGATGTTTGTCGGTTTTGCAATGAAGTTGGAAGTTTGCTTTTAAGTTCGTCTTGTATGTGCAGAGTTTGCAGACGTAGTGACCAGCTACTAGGGCCAAAATCTCTTGTTCTCTTATTTTCGTTCGGTCTTGAGCTAGGTGATGTCCCAAAGCTTCTAACGAATCTGTAGAGAAACAATTGCATATGCAGCAATGAAACGTTCTTTCTGGTTCGGGATCTGCCGGTTCCGGAGGGGGCTCCATTGCTTCTGGGTTTAAGCCGACATCCAGATGTGCTCCTAGCTCTGGTGGTGATGGGCCAGGACCTCCAGTCATTAGTTGGATCATCAGAGCTTGATTATAAGCCATGTCGGCTAATGCAGCCTCAGGATTTTGTGGAGGAGCATCACCACCATGGAAGTGTAATAAGCTCTCCAGTTGCTGCTGGCTTTGTTGTCTGTGGTGTAGAGCCGATAGTGTCTGCATGTGCTTCACATTTTGTTGCAGTACAAGCATGTTATGGGTATGCTTTTCCGATGTCATATGTATTCTTAGATTTCTTGCAACGTTTGTTTCATAATTACAGACATCACACCTAAATGTTGGCTTGGGTTTTTGGCCCAGTGGTGAATGATGAGGCAGCGGCGGTTTGTGTGGTCCTGGTGGTGTATGTTGCGTCGGTGGTAAGTTACCTTCTCCTGGATTTCCTCCATTTTGTAATTCTTGCATGTTATTTAGATGTTTGTCTGATTGCATATGTATACTTAGATTTCCTTTTGTCGTAGTAGAGTAATTGCACACTTCACATCTGTAGGGCTTGTACCCACAGGTATATGTCTCACCCCGCGCTAATCGTGGGTGAGGTTGGCCTGCTATACAATAAATGCAACTGGTTTCTGCTTCCGGGTGTTTTTCCTTCATATGAATTTCTAAGGTTTCTTGGTATTTGTAATGCCAATTGCATTTTGGACATTTCAGGGTTTTGCAAGAGTTTCGACTGTGCATACCAGCCAGCGGACCTCCCAATCTGTTTGAATTCAATATCAATTCACATTTCGTACACTCAGCACCTGAAGGTCGCCCTCCTAAATGATCAGGGCAGACTCCTATCGTTGTTCCGCTCAAGAAAGCAGCCGGGGAAGTTTGAAAAGTTGGTGATGAATTAGGACTAGCACGGGGCTGTATCGAAGCGTTTATTGTGTGTGGGTGTGCCACTGAGATCAAAGAGTGTTGAGGAATTAAAGATTCAGTCATTGAACGTGGTGGCCTCCACGCGGGCGGACTTGGCCTTCTTTCATCACATGACCCGTTGGGTAACATAGAGTCGTTATCTCTATCGGGCGTGATAGCTTCCTGTCGCTTGTCTATCGAAGGACTGGAGAGTTCAGAAACATTAGCAGGACTACATGAGACTGATGTGTGAGGTGGAGCAGCGGTTCCGACTGGTTCTAAGAACGAAACCAAAGGTTCTTTGTCTTTTCCGACACACTGGATAATTGCTGACGCGTTATCCCTCGAGAGAGCGTCTCTCTCTGAGTCGAGCAACGACAGACTGTGGTCGGCTTGAGCATGCGCTACAAATGATTTGGCATACCCGAAACTCAATTTACAAATAAAACACATGAGAATGGGTTTTACCGGTACGCTAACAGGACACTCTGGGATGGGCGAAAGTGGTCTAGGTGCATCTTTTCCTCCTCTAAAACTAAACACTCTATAACTATGCATCACTGGGGCATCGGGTCGCGCCCGCGCTCGTTCCGCTGCTAATCTGCCGTAAAGAGCACCATAGAGTGAAGAATTTCTCGAAACGTAGAAGGCGCTAGCTATCTGGGGAAAGTCGAGCGGTCTCTCGACGACGTTACTTTCCCGACTGTCGACTATGCATCCCGGTTCTATTTTAGGTAAATCGGGAAGGCTCGTCTCGCCTTCCGATATCTCGGGATCCTCGATGATGTAGGCGGAACCATCGGGGTTGTAGACGATTTTACCATCGAAGTGTTCCACGTCCGATGACAGAGGAGGGGAGTCTCGTCGCGAAGTGAGGTCGACGGCGTCGGGTGCGGCCGGCGGGGAGGTGGGGGCAGGTGCGGAGGGCGCCGGCGTGGGTGCCGCCGGTGCCGCTGCCGTGTTCCTGGGCTCTTCCTCGGGACTCATGTTCCCGTCGTCGTCGTCGTCAGGCTCGAGCGCCACTGAACTCTGGGGATCGTCGCGCTTGCGGCGCCGCTTGCGCTCCGGGGGCGGGCCGCTAGCGGGGCCGCCGGGCTGCAGCGGCGTGGGCATGGCGCCGGGCGTCAAGGGCCGGCATCACATGCTCCCCTGGAAAGAATAGGAAAGCGTTAAAAATATATTTAATCATTGCACATAATATAAACAAAGGAGTCGAAAAGAAAAAACCCACAACAATGGCATTGACTCAGGTCTGCTTAAACAAAGTCCTAATTTTCCTGTTTACGTAATTTTTGCTCGCGTTTGTGTAACGTTCAAATGGATGAGCTGCCGCGATCAATGAAGGCGGAAGTGGGTGGAGTCAAACAATTCCGTGAGAATCTCATTCAACTAATCCAACTAGATGTATTATAAACACTTCAAATATTGTTAAATTCGTTTAACACAGATAAACGTCTGTTCCCGTGGGTAACCCGCACCTAATATTTCAGATGTTTAAATTAAAACGCTGATAATAAATCTTATCAAACGCTTGCGCAAACAACTCCCATCAATTTATCCGAATGACAAGCTGTCAACACTGTCAACTCACATTTTCACAATTAAGCAATGAATATTACAAGAATTCGATAGACTTTGCGTTTGTACAAATTTGTTACTTAAAGTGATCGGCATTAGGGACATGATTTAAATTATCAACAACGGAAAGTAAATAAAAATATCTACAAAATTCTTATAAGAGGAGATTAACTTGTCATCCCCGTTATCTTGATGTTATCAGAGATACGACGACACTTATGCGTCCTATAAACATCTATAGAAATTACAGATAGACGTAACTTAAATTTACGATCATTGAAATTCAAAATGAAATTAATAAATTCCCTATATAAATGCCGAATTGGAAGTGAAAAGACATAAATATCCGGTTTGGAGGTGTTCGGACTAAATTATAGATCGCGATCGAGTTAGATTAATCTATGATCGCGAATAATAATCCTGTGACTTTGCCATTGAGGAAAATCAATGGTACGATCTAGAATCTATAGACATATTGTAATGTCAAGTAATTAGAACTTAGTCTGACTAATTTATGTGTTAATCTATTTATGAGTAACCGGATAACCGATACACGACAAACCGGAAATCGCATAATATGAGATAAATATACAAAAAGTGTCCCAAATGTGAAGGCCTCGGGCGTTCTTTAAATTTTCGGGCCGCTCCTTTACCTTGTTTACAGTGGTAACGGTCAAACTCGGGACCTTGAGCGCGATATAGAATTCCATAACTGAGTCAATATTTATTCAAAATCGCGTTTAAATGTTACGCCTTATGTGCGTTATCATTTCATATAATTGGCTCGGTTGTGTAAATAATATTAAGATTTGATATGGTGCAAGTATGATTAATTTTAACATTTATATTTAATTTCAATTAGATTTTACTCCTTATCGACGCAAAACTACGTTTAAAGAAATATAGGAATGATGCTTATTAGAACATTTTTACTTTCAAATGATGTTCTGAATGAAGTCGATTTTGATAGCAATAATTGTAAAGTTTCTGATGTTCAAAAACTAAACCCAGACAAAACCACAACAACAAAACCCGTTCAAGATTTTGTCGGCGTACCAAACAATTAGCTGTCTTTAGAGTCGTTGTAATTACAGTCTGCCAGGCAATTTTTAGATCAGGCCGCGCTAAGTGTATAGACATTATGCAGACGGTAATTAGACTTGGGGTGAAGAAACTGTGATGGTTATAATTTTCTCGGATAATGTCTCCGGTGCTAATATGATCTCGGTGTCATAATAACCCGAGAATCGAGACACGTTTTGGTAAATGACGCTTACGCAGAAAATTACTGGGAAATAAAAAAATAAAAGTCAGTGCCTTTTTTCGGACAAAAGAAGTAACCTAGCTACATAAGCTGTTGTAAATTCTTATTTGATTTAACAAAAAAAAAAACTAAGCAAAGCTCCTATTTCATGTATTATGTATGGATAAGTAATGAAAGATTTGTACAACATGGAGTCAGATTTGATTTGCAATCGATACGAGAAGTGTCACTATAATTTTTAATGTCCAGTGTCCACGTGTCATTCTCACACAAGCTCCTGTCATTTAAACTAACACCAAATATGGAATTATGCACGGGAAATTATGGCGTGGCATAATGTTTAAAAATTCTCATATGAATCGCACCATGTTTTTTACTTAATAAGAAGGTGTAAATTTCAGATATGGCGAGGTTATTATTTGCAAAAACCATAATTCTTATTTGAAATAAGAATATAAATCAATGGGAACTGATGTAGTCGTATGAGAATCTACTTTTCTTATTGGAACGCCTCATAAGAATTTACACAGCTTTTTATGAACATCTAGTAGGAACGCGTGTTTTAGAAAATAAAAAAATGGTACTTAAGTATAGTGATCAGTTTGAATTAAACAAGTCTCTATTAGCGTGTAAGTAACAATCGTAAGTAGCGTAAGTAATGTAAGTAGTGTGGGAGCGGATACCAACAAATCGTTTCTCTATTGCCCTCTTGTTTATAGCAAACAAACAACGCCAATTATGCTGTTGAAAGACAGTCTGACAAAAGGTATGCATGCTATGTGCATTGTATGGGAGATATGTATGATACCTGCAGTTTAAGATCTATGCAATACGATTGTCAATTTAAAATTTAGAAGAATTGATATAAAGTTTTTTTAAATTCAGTTAGAAGCTCTTCTTAATTTTATTTTTAATTAATTTACATATTTAAAACAATATCAACAAATTGTTTTCAGGATGGATTTTCAAATATCTGAAGTTTAACAATTTCTTATTGGCATAAACGTTTTTTTACTTAGTCTCAATTAAAAAGGGACGAAAAGGTAGCGCGATTCCTCTCGCTCTTTATATTATGAACCTACTCTGTGGATATACGATGTAAGGTGAGGTAGGTAATTGAAGTCTCGTTAGAGGTTAAGAGAGCCTTACAAGCAAAATTAATACAATATTCAATATACATTATCCGTGGGAACATTATACCACGAGTTATTTCAGGGTTTTAATGCATGTATTAATTTCGAGATAATTATTTTGATCGGCCCCAATTACTCTAAGTGGATGTGGGTTAAAATGGAATTTAAATTTAAAATTCGAACGTTATTCAATCTGTATAGGATCTAGATTAAAATATTAACAGCCACAAAACTTAATCTGTAAAAAAATATTGTGTTGCAAACACGCTGAATTAAATTATTGTATAATATAAATAAAACCTCAACTTTTATTTTTCAATAAAAAATATAATTTTTATTAAAGTCATAATAAAAACAATTATAATATAATTCAACAAAACAACAGCATTTTCTCCCACAGACGATTCTGTTATAGAAACTAATAATGGACTTATTAGAAAATAAATGTAATTTTCTTAATGGGATCGGATAAAACATCTGTCATCTACCTGGCACCGACTACTGTGGAGAAAGCGACAATTAAATCATTTTCTAAGACAAAATGAGACGGCAGAAATTGTAATTGTACCGTACGTTATACGAGTCTTTGTAATTAGTCGCTCCATTTGTTTAATTGTGCTAATGTGGTTGAGCTTGTGAACTCCGAGACGAGATTTTCTAATTTCCAAACGAGACATGAATTGTAATTCTAGCATTTTTTTTAAATAGTTAAGTGTAATTAAGTATATTTTGTTATGTTTTATAAAAATGGTTAATTGCTTTTAATGAGGATATAATTGTTATACTTACTTAATAAAACTCCACACAAGCCTTCGTGATTTATGGAGAATATATTTTTAAATACATGTACGATTTATGAAAAAAAATAAAAAAAAATGAAAACAGTAAAATACAGTACGAGAAATAAAATAAGCAATGATGGAAGCCTGTATTTTTACAGAGAAAAGAAAAATAATGTTGCTGATCATCAGACAAAAAGTGTTTAATGCTCAGTAAAAACAAACAGTCAAGCCGTGATAAGCGATTGGCTACGTAACGGGCGGCTAAGTAGCGACAAACTTACAATGTCGCAAGCTGACCACAGTTTGTTTAGACACCAGCTAATGGTGTTGGGCGCCACGGCGTCGTCCGCCCGCGGTAACCACCAATCTGCGCCTATAATTATTGCGGACCCTTCGATACTTACATTTTTTCTCAGCTAATTGTTGCCAACAGATGACTTTTTTGTCGAACCACCTCAAAGAGAGCGGAGAGGCATCAAACGGAGCGTCGAATTTGGAAATAATTATACATAAATAGTCCCTTGAGCGGCCGATTAAGACAATTTCCGAGGCAAATTGCCGCAGACGGGCATAATAGCACACGCAGCTCCGTCATAAATAAATCTGGATTACGTTTCTGTGAGAGATTAAGATTGATTCGATCTCTCGATACCTCAGGAACTCGTATTAGTGGATCGTTATTTCGTTTTTGTGGCGATGATTCTTTAGATAACTGTGGCGGACAAATTGGCGGGCGTCATTAAAAATATCGGCCGGGTCGGGGTAATTAACGACCGATACGTGGAGTAATTAATTAGTGATCGGGTCGGTCTGGACTTACAAAAAACAATGACGCGCAGTTTCGGTCGCCGGCGCCGCAGCGACATCCGCCGTGTGCGCTCTATAATTTGGAAGGTCCTAAATTAGTTTTTTAGAGAGCGTGACGAGTATGTCATTTAGGACAATTCGAATCGCATTTCATAATTCCAATAATTGTCGGCACGACTAAAATGTAGAAAGTTTTATCATTTTCTCTCAAATAGGCACAGTGCGTTAACAAGTCATACTCGATGACGTGATTGTGAATTACTGTTACAGAGCAAGAGAATATTAAAGTGTGTCTCATTTGAGAGCAATTTCAATACCTAACGATTTTCTGAAAATCATCTCCTTTAAGAACAAATTCTCTATCTCAGACGAGCTACGCTAGATCTACTCTAATTTTGGTGCTGCCGTAATTACTTTAATTGAACAATCCGGATATAATTACATATTCGGTACGGGCACCGATGGGTTCTCACGGCTAGTACGAATCAATATCTGGATGCGCGTGCGCAATTAAAACCGACCCCACAATCAGATGCCATGTTTGTACACGACCATGTTAATCGCTCAATAATTACATATCAGCCGTACATTCTCGGAAGGCCGATCGGATTAATAGAAGATCGTGTATTGTCGTCATCAGCATCATCAAGATCACCATCATCAAGTACATCTCTATGTGAAGTTCTTCCTTCTCTTTTTCTCTTCTTTTGTATCATCGTGATTATCATCATCAACAACTATCTCTAAGGGGATTTCATTGGCTTCATTTTCTTTCTTCCTTTTATCATCAAGATCATCATCATCAAGTACATCACTATGTGAAGTTCAATATTCTTTTTCTTTCTTTCGCCTTTTTCCTTCTGATTCAATGGTTCTATCAGTTCTATCAATTATAGATATATAAAGGCAATAAATTTAGGCAATTTCAACTAATATACTATATCATATCACTTTTTTCAAGACTTTTTATGGTGACTATTAGATCGCAACGTGTCTACATGATCTATATTATGTAACTTAGAATAATTCACAACAACTTCCTCCTTTCGCTTGTCTGTTAAAAATCCATAGCAGTAGTAGGTTTTACTTGCGACTAATTATGCATAAATGAATTCTTGTTAATAATTAAATTAAAATACCTCTTCATGAATGCGCGTGCCTTCTTGACGTGACGAATCAATTATAATATAAGGTTAATTAAACTCTACATATAAGGCTTTACCTATTCAATTTAGAGTAAGTAATCGACAGAAATATGCATTGTCTTATGTAAATAAGTTGACAATTGCACCTCCTACCTTCCCATGATACTCTTGCTTGCGATTTATCTGTTTGTTACTTGT